>VURO01003630.1:22418-34422 GCA_015108175.1 Pelvicachromis taeniatus | reverse complement strand
GACTACATGGAACAGAAGAACGGAAGCACGAGGAGACACAAAGGTCTGACCTCGCTGAACCGTCTCCCTGGTCTCTCTCCTCCTGCTTCCTTCTGCCCGACTCCGCAAGAATTGGCAACACATTCTTGTGTGCCAATTCTTGACACACAAGAATTGGCAACACCTCCACTGTAAACCACTCCCACATGGTCATAGCCATGGTGTTAAGCCCCCGTGTGTGTGTGTGTGTGTCTGTGGCGTGCGTGTGTCTGTATGCATATGTGTCTCTGTGTGTGTGGCAAAGGAATCTCTTTGTTCTTACAGTTAAACTAAGGTTTATACAGTTTCATATATACAGCAACAATCACAATAATGACAACATTCAACCATTTACTCTAACATAAACTGTCTGCAAGCATTACTGTTTTGTGACAGATCAAACATCACTTTTCATCCTTAACGGTTCTTACCTTAGTTAAGTTGCTGTGTGGAGGGCTGGGTAAATACTTATAAAAATCATAACAACCACTTTATTTATTCCAAAAATAAATAAAGTCAGATTTTCTGAACATACATACTGAACAACATTTTAAAATTCTTCAGTCTTGTAGAACTCAAAAAAGAGCTACTACTGTGTTATGTAAGGGACAATTTGTTGCCAGAAACCATTCAGGCAGCAGCGGTTACAGTTCAAGGTGTACATTAAACCTGCAGTTTTTCTGTATCCATATGTGGTGTCAAATGTGTGTAGACTTGTAGTTTTACAAGAATATGATGATCTATTGGTAAACAATGATTTTTAGATTAACTGTATTAATTAATAGTATTAAAGAGAGTTGGATTAAATAAGTGTAAACTTCATCCTACAACCTTTTCAGTTATGTAAATACTGTGGTTTGTAGAATTAATATTTTTACTCTGTTTTTTCTTCACAATATTTTGTATTTATTTTATTTATATTTACATATTTGAAATAAATCAGTCAATCATATTATTCGTGCAAAGCTACCCTAATACAGTTCAAGAATAGTAATATGTAATAGTAATAGGTGAACTCTAATAATAATATGTATTAGCTCGTTTTTGTCTCTAACTAAAAAAAGAACAAAGAAGAAAGAATTAAATATAGCGATTTAAAATGTAAAATCTACCTGCTTTGAATTTGCAGGTTTGAGATGCATTTTGACATCATAAAGAAAGAACAGTAATAACCACAAACATCTCCAGACATTCATCCCTCCCTCTGTTAGCCATTATCCTCGAAGCAAAAAAAGTTGAGTGTAAATTGACCAGACTTTTCCCCACAGTAAACCGCAGAAAATGTGCGTTATCTTTTTTTTGTTTTGTTTTTTGGCAGAAATATTTCTCTCTGTCACCCTTTTATCCCCCTCTGCTGATGATTTGTTGCGATTCCAAGAGACAAAACATGGAAATTGCACAGAGGGGATCGGGAATTTACTTCTTGATAACATCTGTTACTAACTATTGAGCTCAGCATGCAGAATCAGTGATCCCCATAGACCCGTTTCTTCCGTTATCTTATTTATTTGGAGAAAGGCTTATATTGTCTCATACACCACGAGGTGCACCTAGGAACCTCTGTGAATGGCTAAACGGGAACTTTTATAGCCATCCCTACCCAGAATGGCAATTAGCTGTGGTAGACTGGGGAAAAACACAGAGGAGAGTTGGTATGCAGAGAGCTCTGCAAAGTTAATGGACTTTTAAATCGACACTATGCGCCAAATTCCCTCATTAATGCCATCCCTGGTCCCTGCTTACGCGACCGTTTGATTTCAAAGGTCAACTCTCAAATGTCAACATAGGAACGGTAAATAGAGAGCACTTTTATGATGCACACAAAAAGTATGTGAGGAAAGGAAGTGGCAAAAGTGAAGAGGGGTCTATGTAGTTCGCTCGCTCTCTTTTGTTATATACAAAGCATCAGCACATTTCTTCAGTGCTTACAAAAAAAAAGAGTATATAAAATAAAAATAATATTATTTTTATATTTTATTAATTTATATACTCCAAAAATGTTAAGCGTAATTGTCATGGTGCTTGCTTCTTTTTAAGTTACTTCCTGTTTTATTTTGAAATCTCTTTTCTTGTAGTTCTACTTCCACTTCTTGCTTCCCTCCAATGTTCCATACAACCTGGCCTCAGTTAGCTAATCACTCACCTCAGTGACCACCCCCCGTTTTTCCTTTTGTACGTTTTGGCTAATTGTCTAGATGCTTGTCAAGGATTCTAGTTTTCTCATTTGCATTTTATGTTTATGGCTTTTATGTTTCATTGTTATCTGAGGTCAGAGAAGTATGTCTAGATGCTTTGGGTTGATGGTGACAGTAACTCATATAACCACTCTGAGGAGGCTACCGTTGACATGGGATAATCAAAACTGGCTTCTTAGTCTCATGAGTCTTACCCGAGAGTCTTCCAGCAGAATGACACAAAGCCGAGATCATCTCAGACTGCTTCCTTTCAACCTGACAATGACTTCACTATACTCATGTGGCCTCCACAGTCACCAGATCTCTGTCCAGTAGAACACTTTTGGGAGATTCACATCATGAAAATGATGCTGTCATGTGAATATAGACCAAAATCTGTGAGGGATGTTTCCAGGACCTTGTTGAATCTGTGCCATGACGAATTAAAGCAACCTGGTGCTAGCAAGGAGCAGTGAGCAGCAGTGGGTGTAACATGTTAAATAGTAACATATTCATGTAATCACTTTACATTTTTCAGTAATACAGTAATGTCAAAAGTAATGAAAAAAATCCAACAAACATGCTTTTTTTTCTCTTCCTGCATACTTGTGCTACAGCCAGTGGATTCAGTTCATATGCAGGGAGGAGGAAAAAATGGTGTAGTGGTTTTTCATGAGCGTGGACTTCACTCACTTTTATTTTTATGGCACAAAATGACAAGAGCGATGACAAAGTGCAAATTGCATCCAGGACAAAAGCAATCGCATTATACTGCTAACACAACATCTACTCTTTGCAAACATCTGCACAGATAGCATGCTAACACTAAGCTAGCCAAGAATCCAGAGTGATGATAAAGCTGAGTGTTTTCTGACCCCAGCCCAGCAGCTGGAGCCTGATCTCCTAAAGGAAAAAAAGGAGTGATGAGCAGTCAGGCTTGTAGTCTCCATTTCTTCCTGTTCATATTTCTAAAGTACAATCACTGCAGCAAGTTCTCAACTTTGCTTTGTGTTCTCTACTTTGTGTTCACATATAAGTACCAAAAGACAGATCATCTGTGTGTCCTCTTTAGGATAAGGATATGTGTTGGTCTGTGGGACTCCGGGACTACAAACTGCAACAATGCATTTCAGGTCATTAAAAAGTAATGAGGAAGTAATGTAACAAGTAGTGTAATGAATTACATTTTTTTTTTATAATGCCCCCAACACTGCTAGTGAGTGTATTTAGTGACAACTATATGAGTGTGCTACTTTTTTGCTAAAGAGCCTCTTTTAGATGGTAAAATCTCATTTTAACATTATGTTTCAGTGCTGTTCAGTTTCCAGCTTGCAGTGAGTGATGAACACAAGATGTTTGATTAGTTGATGCTTCATTTGATCATTTTAAATGCTTGTTTAAAACACAAAACCATGTGTTTTGTGCTTCTCTCTTGTGCAACTGACTCAGGAAACAGTACTGTAAATGCTAACGATGACTATGATTGACAAATACATGTAGCTAAAACTTAAGGAAAACAATTTCAAGAACTCTGTTCTTCTTTTCAGCGTAAATCAAAACGTCGGAGGACGATCCAAGGCTTTATGTGAACCAAGAAGTAATTAAATGATTGTAGTTTTTAAGCATAACTGCACAGAAACATCTCGTAAAGTGCTCTGTGGACAGCTGGCATCCATGAGTGCCTCACTTGAAGGAAAACTGTGAAATATTTGATGGATGCCTTGCAATCAATAAAAAGCAAGAAGCAATTTATGGCAAAATAAGAAGTTAGAACCGGGTAGAACCAGGAAATGAAGGTGCTCTCAAAGGTCATCGGTCCTATTTTGAACAATGAAATCCTACAGTAGCCACAATTTCAGTGATTTCATACATTTTGGTACTTTTGTTGACTTATTCGAGGAGAGGGAATCTCACGCACCAATCAAAGTTTAGCAGCACTGAATAAAAATGTAATGAGCTTGAGCGTTAGAACTTCTTAATAAGTAATGACTGAGAAATGTTCTTTCATAACTTCCCCGTGGTTGTTGCTTATTTGATCATTAATATTTCATTTTATACAGAAATGCTGTTGCTAGTTTTGTTAGTCTGTGATAACTTTATTTTATTTAAATGATCATACGGCTTTGCCAACAAAAGTCTGCCATTTTAAAGACCCCGAAGACTAAATCAGTCATTTTCCAGAGATACTGAAAGCAAAGTGCAGGAGTATTGTGCCGAAGAACAAGAACCCAGCAATTGATCTGCAGATTGGACTAGACAGAAAAGGAAGCGCCATCAGCCGTGATGAATATAAAAAGACCATTCAGTCAATGTGGAGCTAAAAAAAGGCAAAGTCTGGCAGAAAAGGCAGAAAGACTTCCTGTGGCATTTAGCTCCAGGCAAATGGAGGTGAGGGGAACAATGCAGTTGCAAAGATTTGATGAATAATGTCTGTTGTCGTGAAAACAGATTCAGTGGGAAAACATCATGATGGTGGACATCTCTTGATAAAGATCGATAGAGTGCTCTGGGTCTGCTCCATTGAGTTTGGAGCTAGAAAGGGGGAATATGCCACAGAGCAAATCTTTACATGTGCCGCTTGAGGCTAGAAGCTCTAAGCTCTGACCCCGCGACTTTGACGAACCCAGGGAAGAAGTAACGCCACAGGCCACGGTCGCTGGACAGAGGGATGTGAAATGTAATGGAAACACTACACTGTTTTAGCTTGCACACATACAGAAAAAGAAAAAAAAAGTCCACAGACACAGATCCATTAATCTGTCAAAGTGAAGATGTGCAGTGAAAACGTACCTCGGTATTGATTGCACTGATGTAGCTCGAGGTGCAGAGGGACACGAGAGTGGAGTTAACAGATTGAAAAGAATCAGAAACGGAGGAAGAGAGGGGAGAGGAGTCGGAATTTAAACATGGCCTCCAGCAAACAGACTGTATCTGTCTATTTTAATTTGCTTTCCTAATTATCTGATTACTGCCTGTGCCTGTGGATTCATTCGTTTCTCTAAATATAGACCCAGATTGTTCTAAAGCTCTGCTCACAAATTCTCTTTGACTGTTTGGTGATGAAAAAAAAAAAACTCCAGCACAGCAAAGAGGCCCCACTGAAAGAGCCCCCCTCCTCAATAAGGAATGGGTCTCCTTTTAAAGTGTTTGTTAATATGCCTGGAAGGCAGGAGTTTTCATCTCTTGTCCCACTTGAAAGGCCCTCATCAGACTTTCCAGATGTTTCCCTCTGCCCTTTCATCCGCTAGCTTTGTTGTCGACAAAACAGCAAAAGTTTTGTCTCGTTAATTATTGTTTGCTTTCCGCCTTTGTGTTCATGTGTCTCAAATGCCATGTTTCGTGCCTGTAATAGGAGCTGTGTTGCGCATTTATCTAGGCTGTGGGGATGTAAACGTGCAAGGAAAGCGAAGAGCGGGAGAAAAAAGTGACTGAAGGAAGTCTCTGAATCTCATTCGCATAAATGCTGCAATTTTGTCACAACAGCTGCAGTCTCACATATACTCACTGGGTGTCCTTTGGCACTGGTGCTGTGACGTCCCAGGTATCACTCCCAAATTGATGCTTGTAGGAAAAGGATCCCTCTGTGTCTCATTTAAATGCTCTGAGTAAGCGGTTAATGTTATGAAAAGGCATATTATAACCTGGGGTGAAAAAAATAAAGCCAATGCAGGAGTGCCCAAAACTGGAGTTCCTCCAATAGCCACTTAAGACAGGAATCAGTCTCATACATTTATACACTTGTACTTGCATTGAAACTTCAGCTTTAAAATTAACATGCTTACAAAATGGTACAATTCTGCAGGGATAGGTTTTAAGTCTTAAAGTCAGTGGTATGGATGCTTGAAACTTGCTGGATTGCTTCACTTATAATGATTTGAGTCACTTAACTCGACCTCTGCAACATGTTTGTGGTGTTTGTGAAGCATTTTTAGCACAAATATCTGACAAGCAATAGGGCTTACTAAGTGGTAGAGTCAGTCCAGTAAGTTTGTGACTCTGTTTTGATGAGTGAGACTTGATTATTTTATTGCACTGATTAGCAGATATGTTTCAGTGTAGTTACACCCATAGAGCTTGTGAATGCTGCTTGCTAACCAAGCTGGCTAGCATTAGCTTATGACTACAGGTGTGTCCGAAAACCTCGGACGCAGCCGACGTGGGCCGCAGCCACAGCCGACGTAAATGGCATCGGCCGAAAGTGCGAGGCTTGACAACTGGGACCGTCTAGCCTTCAGATTTGCATCACCAGCTGTTCTTGCCCTTAACGCTTCTTCCGCCCTTAACGCTTCCTCCAACCCACAGCAGCTGAGTGTTTTGCACGGGTGAAAAGGTGCTCGTTGTCTCGGCGGAGTTTTATAAACTCTGCTGTCTGCTCCTTGTTCCCTAAAATATAACAGAACGTTTTAAATTTTCCACCATCTCACACTTCTGTTTAATCAGTTTTCTGTTTGACAGTGCGCAGCTCCTTGCTCATCTGTTACCCACCAGCTCGCTCGCTGACCGCAGGGGTCTGAAAAGGATGTGCCGGGAGTCAACTAGAGCCTGTTTTCGCCGGCTCTAGTTGACGACCCGCTCAGCTATGGAGCTGATGTGTAACAGACGTCTCCGAAAGCATCAGAGCACTTTTGCAAATACGTGATGTCTTGATAAACCGAGCAGATATTTGAAGTTTACACAGCTACATTCTCACCTGAAAATATCTTAAAAGTTTATTTTGTGACCCAGAAAGCGAAATAAGAGTAATATTAAAACAGAGTAGCTGCCGCCATTGTTGAGAAATTGGCTGGGCCGCGCTATGAATTCTGGGTTATGGTGGGCCACGTAGGATACACCAGACCCATTCTACAAATTCAGGGAAATGTAGGCCGCATTTGTCGGCTGCATTTGCAGTCTACAGAATTCGGACAGCCTACGTCACGTCGCTGTGATGTAATTGGCCTACAAATGCAGCCCACGTCGGCTGCGTCCGAGGTTTTTGAACACACCTTACAGTTGAGGCTTACAAGTTTGGCTGCCCTCCATCTGTAGTGAGTGTAGACGGTCAGCGAGCTGTTTACCTCAGCTGTCAATGTGTCCAGAAGAAGGCTCTAAAACTTCAATACAAGTCCAATACAAGTCAATGGGTCGCTGAAGCTTATTCCTGTCTGATGTTAGCCATACTTAGGTAAGATATCATGAACTTTACTGTCGCTAAGCGCTGCTGTTTTTGCCGCTCTTAGCCAGTAATAGTGAACATTTATCTGAAGTGGCTCCAACATTGTTGGATGTGAACACTTTTCTCATACAATGTGAGAATGTAATCAAACTGGGAAAGTCATTTTTAAGACAATCAAGCATAACATTAGCTGGGATAATGTTAGCTTATAATTAGCTGTTGTTGTTGTTTAGTTGGCTCGTTATCGGTTCCCTGGAAACGTGAGGGTCGCATGTCTACAATAATTAAGTGAGATCAGGAATATCAGGAATAAATGAGCATGTTTTTGTATGTCAGAGCTCGGGAGGTGAGGAAGAGGAGAATGTGGAGGAACAGTGATGTTCTTCACGGCCACTGTATTAATGCATGATATTCATGGCTTCCACAAACCGGCGTCCGCTCCTTTGTACTTTTAATGGATTATTTTTAAGTTTATGACAACACATCAGTTTGTTGGAAGATGTAATTACAAACTCATCATGTATGTTTATGAGTCCAACTTTTGTTTTTTATGAAATAATCTCAAAAATTACTCACTGCATCTTTAACAGTAGAAGAAGAGTCCAGAAGCCAGTGGGTGGTGGCATGGTGTCTGTGTCCATCTCTTGTATACAGATTAGACTGGACATAAACCAGGATCTGGTATCTGACTAATTATTTTATAACACCAAACCTCTAGTGTGGACTCAGGACTCTATGAATTATTATTAATATTAAGAACTGAACCTACTGATTAACAGGGTGAAGGTGACGGAGTGACTGTGAGCGGAAGCCGCAGGTCCTCATCTAAGAAAACTTTGGTCAATGTGTTGCCATCTCCCCAGGACCCTACTGTGTCCATGAAAGGGAATTTCACACAACCCAAATTATGTGTGTGTGCGTGTGTATTGCATTGCTTTAAATGTTTGCCTGTGCTTATTGATTTCCTGTTCGTCCCGCTTGATTGATAGGCCGAGCACATTCATCTATTAGTTTTGGTCCTCCGAAGCAACTGCTCAAGAAGAAAGGGACAGAATGCTTTTGCGGTGAGAGTCTGCATGTCTGTGTGCGAGTGCGCTCGCAGGCAGCTGCCTGTCTACTATTGTCTAGACAGAATCATGTGCCTGCATACTGAGAGAGGAGGTGACATGCTGAAAGCTGCCTGTGTTGATAATTCTCCACGACACTCATTTGCTGTGACAGAAACCCTAAAAGTTAGTTGCTGCAGAACTTAAAATAAAAAAAAGGGTTTAAAGTGACGATCAGCTTTTCAGCATGAAACACTCAGCAAACATGACGGCAAAGAGTTAAGGGGATTACGATTATAAAACCAGCAAAGTGTACAATACAATATTATCAACTGTACGCATACCCCACTGTGACTTCTTTGGGTGTTTTCTACGATGCGAGGCAGAACTGATGTCATAAACTGCTCATTATTCACTGCATTCAAAACCAGATACAGAAATACTTTCAGTGTTTCTGCATGAAAGGTCTGACACACTTTCCACCAAAACTCTCAATCCACTGCATCTGCTGGGGATCTTTAATGGAATCACCACACACACTATCCCCAATCAGCTCCCATAATGCCTCGCTGCCTGTATGCCCGCTGGTTATGGCTGTGCCACGCTATAATAGTTCCCCCCTTATCTGACACACAGTTATGCAAATATTAGGTTCCACCCAAATATCTGTGACAGGAGTTTCTCTCGCTCTCCCTTTTCCCCTGATTATGCAGCGATAGGCTCGCTGGGCCTGGAATAGACTACTCGCGTATAATCATGATTAGTCATATCTCGTGTTCGCAGCGATGTAAAACCCATCACTGCCTGGTCTTTATTGTCGACGTGTGTGTTTCTGTTTGTGTGCATAACATACTGACGGACAGCTGGAGACAGATGGAAAATCCTTTTCACGCCACCAGTACAGATATTGTATGTATTGTGCTATGCCGTGTGTTTTCTAATGATGACGTGCTGATGCCTAAAAGCTCCGCTGCCAGTCAAACATTACTTCTCTCACCAGCTAATTCATTTTCCGGCGATCAGTCAGGTAAAGTGATGATTAAAAATGGATTGCATTAGCCATAAATGCATCACTGAACTGGGCTGAGTTTTTGTCTGGTTTTATTTCGGTGCCCTGTTGAGTGTCGCAAGCCCGAAGAGAGATACAAACCTCCAAATACAGATTTTTATAGTTAAGGAGGATTAACCGCTGGTCTCAACCTGTGACTAAGTACGCTTTAAGTTCTCTCACAGACATGTATAGTGTGTCACCATGTTCTGATATGGTGTAAGATGTTATATCAGGCAGATGAGGAAAAGAAAAACTATAAACAAGGGATGACACAGTCACATGTGATGTTCAGGATCCTGCCTGTAACCCAAGTGAAAAATATCCCAGAACAATATTCAGGACTTCAGTGACAAACCTTCAGACCTTGATCCAACTAGACATACAGTTACGTGTTTATACTCCGTCTATAGTGTATAGTGTAATAGTAATCTGAGCATACGAGAAGATTATGCTTATTATTGCAATCCCCTTTAAATATGATACACACAAAGCTAAAGACCCCATCACACTGACCTAGAGATTTGTCCACCTGGCAACCTTCAGTCACTGGGGAAAAATGTTTGTTCTATCAATTAGTTGGCAAGTGGTTGCTGACAGTCACTCAGTGAAATAAGTTCCAAAGAGATATGGTTGTGGTGGATCAGATCAACTAATACATGCAATAATAATAAAATTCATTTCCAGCTGACTGTCAAATGGAAATCCAATATTTCTTTTCTTCAACTCCGTCCTCTAACTATCTTGTTCTTTAGCTGCTAAAATGTCTAATTTTTCAACGTTTTCAGAACTTTAAAGCTGAGTGTTTAGAAATAAGCTTGTCGCAGATTGGCTAAGACTGCTGCTTGTTATTTACAAATGTAAATGCAGTCTCTCTTCATGCTGTCCACAGGGACTCTTTATACCTGTATATGCAACCCAACATGATTGGCCATTATGAAAAGTAGACTACAAATGAAAACCAGAGATCTAATTCAGAAATATTATTCCTTGGTTAGAGATTAACCTTTATCTCACCTCAAGGGACATTGGCAGGATATGAAAATGGGGGAGTGCAAAATCAAAATCAGAGGCTAATATGTTTGCATTTGCAGGCCCATGTTACTGCCTTTATTTGTCGGGTAATGCTTATGTGAATCTGTTCAGGTGGAGCTCTCATATGTGGCTTGAGTCAATCAGGTAATGGTGTCAAGGCAGGCTGACAGCAAGGCTGAAGGAGGTAGTTCAGAACGTGAGGAGTAAAATAACAACCAGCTTCTCTCTGTCTCACACACACACACAAACACACTCCCCACTCTCTAACACACACAAACTCCATCTCCCTGAGGGGTAGTGATCTGTGACTCCTCAATGTTCTGTGCACATCTGAGATGACAGCACACACAACATGGCCAGCGCACCAGTCTGGGTTCCACATGATCACCCACAGCAGTACTGTACAGCAAACAAGATACAACCACAGTGTGTACAGACAAGGCAACAGGCCTGGATTTCCACTGAAGCTAGCAATGTCACACTCAGACTGAGCAACACATATGCAGTTTGTGTCTTCTCTCGGCCTGCTTTGGAGCCAGCTGTTCCACCGCTGCCTTGGCTATTTCACCAATACTGATACTCTGGCCAGGTATTGATGTAAAACAAAGAAAAAAGTGGTCATGGCTACATTTTGCATGCTTTTACGCCTTCTCAGCCTCATATTAAACAGGTGTGAGGTTGTGTGGTGGTCTGTCTCTGGTTCCAGTTGTTCAAGTAATCTGGCTACATTTGAAACTATGAACACCATCAGTGCCTATATGACACTACAGCGCTTGTGAGACATTTATGTAGTAGCTTAACTCTTTGCAGACGATGTACAGTTTTTTCTGCCTGACATCTTGTCGATTTCACGCAGAAGCGTGACCAAAATGTGACCCTTTGAATGCTGGAAATGCAAGTAAGTGGCTTTAATAAATTATGAAGAAAAACTTGTTTGCGAATTATTTTCACTGCAAGAGATGAAAACTGTCACATCTACTAGAATCAAGGCGAGCAAGTTGAAAGAACCAAATTCTACCATGTCATTATGAGGAAGTAAGAAATAAAAATAGCTTTTGGATCCTGGATAAAAACAGTAATGTAGGGTTTTTTGTTTTTTCTTAAATCAGTGTAGCCCAAGGAATCTGGCATTGGGATCAATTTTTTATAGATCACAACTTTGGCTTGAATTTGATGGTGAGCATAAATTTGTGTCAGAATGTTTTGTAAATGAGTCCCTGTGATACTCATTATAACGAAGGAGAAACGCCGATGCTACAGAAGGCGTGAAGTTACTCCATCCTGCCTGATTGTAAGGACACAGTGGGAGAAGTTATTCTCCACAGGTATGAATAAATGTTTTGTGAAACATAAAGGATTTTTTTTCTTTTCTTGTTTTAGGGGATTCTCTGGGGGGTGGGTGGGAGGTTGTTACCTAGCATTTAAATGTGTGTCCTGGTTGTAAAGGTGTACATTTATACCTTTATAATTTAAAACCTGAGACGTACCGCTCCACCTTCCCCCCCCCCCCCCCTTTTTTTTCGATCAG
>VURO01003628.1:32858-43201 GCA_015108175.1 Pelvicachromis taeniatus | reverse complement strand
AAAAAACTGCACTGAAAAAAAAAAAGTTAACAAGTAAGTGTAGGTGGATATATAAAGCAGCATCATGTCTGTATCTGTTTCACATGTATACCCAGAAGCCTATTAATTCAGCTTACAGTACACGTAGAAGCAACAAAGCTATTTTTTGTAGTCAAAAACAGGCCTGAGGAGGTGACATTAGAGCGTTGCTGTATTCAAATCACAAGATGCAGTCAAACTTGTGGCTTGCCTACAAAACAAAATTAACAAAAACAACCCACAGTAGGGCCTGTTGTGAAAGCAAAAAGATTCACAGGTGCAGATCATTTGACATTCAAAAGAAATCTCATTTTCCCCAACACGGGAGAGGACAGATAATTTGTTTATTGATCAGAGAGGACCACGGATGAAATGAAAAACAGGGATGATGTCACCGAGAGGAGGAAAGGTAAAGGCAGACAAAGACGGGCTTTCATAGCTGGCTGACAAACAAGCAAGGCTAGGAAGGAGAGCGCTGGACTAAGATGACACACAAAGAAGAGGGGAAAATTACACCAGCAGCCGCTTCAGTGTGTTGGTGCGTGGTGGGCTGCAGGAGGGGGCTGCTGCAGATATAGGAGAAGGACATTCAATCTGCATTCCTTACTGAGCCTGGAAGGGGTTCATCCCCATCATGCGCCCACCTTCATCACCAGAAGAAACAGCTGGGGAGGGGGGTTGGCTCTTGCAACCTGAACTTAGTTGTGCAAAACAAACCAGCTGCAGCCAAGATTGGAAAAGGAGAAGCAAGGGAAAGCTTCACATACAACACAACCAAGACAAACAAAACACTGTGCTGCAGGATGATGGGGGTGACAAAGACGAGCACACATGCTGCACATGAATGATGGGACCTGTCAGAAAACATGGCATGCTGGTAGTGCAAGGACACTGTAGAGGTAGAAAAGACTTTCCCTGATAATTAGGTCTTATTCACAAACAAGCAAAAGGGTCTAAGGCTATCAAATGAAAGGCAAATGCATGGCCAGTATATATTGCTTATGGTTTATCTCCAGTTAAAGTCAATTTATGTAAAAAAAATATAGGAGCAGTAAAAAGCAGTGCATATTAGTGTTGAAACACAAAATAGCTGCTCACATTCCTGCTTGTTTTGTTCAATTTCTGGACCTCTAATCTGCAGCAAACACGTCTCTTCTGGGCTACAACTCGGGACAGCGCCCCCCTTTTGTTGTAAAGTGGAAAAACACCGGCAGAGGAGAAAAACAACTTTGATTGGCAGTCCAGTTGAAGCCAGCAAAAAACAGCACAATAAAAAAAAAAGTTGCCAACATTTAGATGCACTGCAAGCGACAAAAATCGCACAATGCCCGTCAATCCTCGAGGATTAGGCATGTTTACATGCTGAATGTGTCCGGCAAAACCCGTCCTTGTGTGTTATTTAGGAGTAAATATATGGTGCTGCATTACTTCACAGCCACTTCTCTCCCCAAACCTTCAGATGATGTCATCGTCACCTGCAGCTTTCTCCTCACACTGCACCGTCTTATCGGGCTCTTAGTGCACATTAGACACATTATTAATTCGCAAAAGCGAAGTCAAATTTAACACACATTAAAAGGAAGCGCTTAAATCTTCCCCCTCCAGAACAAAGGCAGAGCCGTCGTCTCGCTGTTTGTGTGGTTAGTGTTATGTGTTCGGGCCTGGTTTTATTACCAGGAAATTCAAAAAACACAACTAAAAGAGAAACAGTTAAATTATTAGCTTTTAAAGAACAAATTTAAACGGCAACGTAAAACAGCGAAAAAAAGCGCTGCAAGCTTTACGTGACAATCTAACGGCAGGAGATGGAAACCGAGCTCATATAACCCCCATATTCAACTACTAAAACCCCACTTCTCCGCCGTCAAAATGTCATGCAAGACAAACTAGCTTTCTTTGTGACCTGTTAAGCGTTAGTGAGCTACAATTTAAGTTTGCTTCGACTTTATTATTTTTTTTCCTTTTCCTTTTTTGGTCGCTAATGTTAGTCAAATGCTCGTTAAAAACTTTGAAAAACAGTTAAATTAAAGCTAGCCTTCGTCTATCACCTCGTTTTAAGCTTTAAATGTCATTAAGGGTGAAACCAAGAGCTGCCAAATAAAGGAGATATTTTTCTTTGATATAAATGATCCCTTAGGCAAATGAATGAACATTACTGAGCTAGCCGCTAGTAGCTTCAATTGTCTTAAAACTAACTTACCCCCTTCTCTGTCGAAAGTCAGCTAACCTTATAACCTACCTGTTTCTGGACTCGCTGGCACTGGGTTCTCAGGGGGTACTCCATTTTACTCGTACAGATGATCATTTTCCAAAAAAAGTGTGCTATTGCATGGATGCGGCTGTGTCCTTTCTTGGTTCTTTACCAGCTAGCTAACAAAGGCAGGGAGCCGCTGCTGGCTTCCGTCAGTCTGAAGCTGCAGACTGGACTGAGAAGAAAACCTTCCCGCAGCCGAGCTGACAGCTCCAGTAACAGTGCGTCCAATCAGAGCGCAGGGGGGCGGGGCTCCCCGACTCCAAATGCTAATGAACATCTGCAAACAACAGAACAGAGAGAGGCGAAAACAGGCCGGGCAGACCGCGGGGCTGGACTACTAACTTATCCTGGGACGGGAAAGTTACTAGGAAGGAGCATTTCGTGTTATTTTAGCTGCCTCTAAAGACTCCAAAATCGCTCAGGTTCCCCCCCCTACTTTATTTTCATCAACATCATAAACAGAACTCCAAAAAAGTCCACAGATGAAAGAAAAAGAGACAAACAAGTACAAGAAAAATCAAACAAGAGAACAAACAAAGCACTATACTAAACAAGATTATATGTAATAATGCCAGGGTGGCAATTAGATGCATCTTAATTATTTTTCTTTTTTAACTGCTTATCCATTTCAGAGTATTAGTGAGGAGGAAGTGAGGGTAGCTATGAAGAGGATGAAGAGTAGAAATGTAACTCATCCAGATACCTGTGGTAGTGTGGAGATTGGAGAGAGGGACTTTTAAACCAGATTTGTTAACATAATCTTCAAGAGTGAGGAAAGGAGAAGTGTACTGGTGCCAAGGGTGATATGCAGAGTTGTAGCAACACAAGCCATGAAGCTGTGGGAAAAGGTGTTGAAGCTAGGTTTAGAAAAGAGACACTGGGATTAGCAATGCCAAGGAAAGACATATACAGATGTGATGTTTGTTTTGACATTTTTGAAGGAGAAGTATAGAGGAGGTCAGTGGGACTAGATAAAGCATATGATTAGGTACCAAGAGTGGAGTGACAGATGGCTTCAAGGTGAGGGTGGGATTACATCATGGATCAGCATTGAGGCCCTAATTGTTTGCAGTGATTGTGGACAGATGAGGCCAGAATGGAGTCTCTGTGGACTCTGATGTCTGCAGATGACTTTGTGATCTGTAGTGAGAGCAGAGAGCAGGTAGAAGATGTATGCTCTGGAGAGAAGAGGAATGAAAGTTAGTTGAAGCAAAGAAACAATACATGTGTATGAGAGGGAGACAGGTTTAACACTGAAGCTGCAAAGAGCAGAGGTAGTGAAGGCGGACAAGTTTAAATATCTGGAGTCAACCTTCCAAAGCAACAGACGGGGCACGTGAGAGGTTACACCAGCCCATCACAGGGCAAACATACAGCCATTTACACCTACAGCCACTTGAGAATCACCAATTAACCCCATGCATGTCTTTAGACTGTGGGAGGAAGCTGGAGTATCTAGAGGGAACCCAAACAGTCACAGGGAGAAAGTCCCTACCTACCCGGTGGTTTTAAACCCAGGACCTTCCTGCTCTGTAGGCTTGTACAGCAAGAGGGTCAAGATAGGTTCTTTTCAACTTATTTTGGCTAAAGTAAAATATAATTTATCTTTGCATTGTTTATAAAGGTGGCTATACCTGTTCAAAACAGTGTGTTTAAGGTAGAAAAACAGATGACAAATACTTTTTTTTAATTTTTTAATTTTTTTATTACAGTCTTATTAATGAATCTTCAACTTTACAACAGTATTTTGTACTGTAACAGCACTCCTTGGTATAAACTGTGGGTAGGCAGGTTCCCACTTTTGACATTTTGCTTGGTGTACACAGCCGCTGCCCACACTGGCTGAGGTTATGATGGTTAACTAAATTTAAACTAAAAACTCAAACCAACTGTGAGAAAACAAGCAAAAAAACATTTTTGTAAACTCAAATCAAATTAACAATAGACAATAGTTTGGGGGGGAAAATGATCGAATCTATAGTGTGAACCTTTGAAACAAACTAAGGTGAAATAAAACATTTTTTTTTAACAACAAAAGTGAAACTAAAACAAGCAAACTCATCTTGGAAACTGAAACGATACTGATTTTAAAGCAGAAGTTAAACGCAAACACACAAAATAATCCCAAGTCTGTGTAGTAGGTATGTTTTTGTCAGGTAAAGATGCAGCTTTACCATCTGACATTTTTGTTGTCCATGTTGTAGTCTATCACAGGTTCCTTTGATTGGGAAAAGTACTTTGTCATCTGAATTATCATCAGTTCTTCTTATATATATTTATTGTTAGACGATAGCAGCCCTTAGCATGACACCCACAACTTAGTTAGTTGTAGTTTGCTCTAAGGCATCGGCTATAAATAGACCCTTGTTAGCTTTTGCACATGAAAGTTATTCAGTTAATCTGCTTTCAGGTTAGAGATTAGGAGGTGAGTTGATTTTAGACCTGCATGCAGAGGTATATGGACACCCTGGCCTGATGTTTTGGGGCTTTTTTTTTTTTTTTTAATTAAAAGGTATTTTCATTAAGATTTAAAAAGGCTGCTAATAGACTGCAGAATGTAGAGGAAAACCACTCAATCCAAGTTTTCACCATGAGAAACACAGGTTTCTGGTTTTCACACCATTCCTCCTTTAGAGACACCAATAATTTTCCTTATGACTGATCACAAGGACTGATCATCATGTCTGAAAATCAGTCTTCTCAGTTAATGGTACAATATACAAAGTTTTTTTTAGATCACACGTGATTTATACTTCCATAAAGAAATTAGTCTACTTGGTTTGGTTTATGGGAAAGAAGCTCACTAGCTTGTGCAGAGCTCTAACCTCAACCTCAAGTTAACCAGGAGGATTTACAGGATTTAAATAGGGGGAGCAAGAATCAGGGTATGTGGGGGTGTATATGAAATGAGAAAAAAAAACACCTAAATCATCTGATAATTCAGTGAGTAATCTTGGATAGACCTCCAGTCCCAGGAGAAGTTGCATCACGAGACATTGCTGTCTTCTAACAATAGTCTGCTACAAAAAAGCAGAAGATTTAACTGGGAGATAATGCATTTTGGTTAAATATTGGCAAAATTAAAGATGGACATAGCTTTAGGGTGAAGTGCCTGAAATCTGCAACTCCTATGGATCCAAAAAGACTTTGAATGTATAGAAGTCTGTTTTAAAATGGCCCCATTGCCCCACATCTTTATGGGCTCTGTTGTTAGTTTCAGGTAACAACGAATAAATCGTGAATTTAACATTGTAAATTATGATCATTATTAAAAAGGGGGATTATTCAGAACATGCTCATATAGCCTAACAATTTGTCAGTTACAATCAAATCCATGTGTGTAGTCCCAAAAAACTGCAGCCTGACAGTGGTAATGCTGTGCATGGGTAAAATCAAAGGCACAGGCAGTGGCACAGGGGGCAGGTTTCAGTATTTCTAACACTTAGTTTCTCTTCTCCAGGGCAATAATTAAGCAAAATGACCAACAACAACAACACAAACAAAGAGAAGCCCACAGACCATACATTTTTGGCCCTGAACCCTGTAGGGAGTAAACAGAGTAGGGCAGACAAAAGTTTGCAAAGCCCAGCATAGACCCAACACACAACCATATCGGTCCTCTACCAGGACGATGGGTGCTATGACAGTGGCTTCATTCGTCCTTTATACTTAATTACATAAATAAATAAATAAATAAATAAATAAATAAATAAATAAATAAGCTTTATAATTTCAAGTGGTAATAAAGAACAGTGTCTCATACAAATGATGGCAGTGGACTGAACTACCAGTTTTCAAAACTTTAACTTCATTGTTTTTGATAAATAGTTATATTCATGGAGTTCCACTGAGGGGGACTCAGTTTTCACCCCTGTATTTTCCCCCTATGTCTGCAATTTGATCATTGCCCCAAGCCCCCCTGTTTAGCAACATCATTACAGCTAACGCACTAATTATTACATAATTGAAAAATCTTGTGTAAAATCTTCATGGAAGTATGCGGTAGGAATACTGGCACAAGATGCTTAGCAGCTACGCAGACATGTAATATTCCAGAGTGTACTGTGTCCAGTGTACCATTAACCAACCAGAATGGTAATATTACCAAACTGGATAATTCCACTAAAGCTGAAGCAACGGAGCCAGTGCAGTTAAGGCGGGGTGGATCAATTATTGACTTTTCAAAGCCACAAGGGGAAGTTGAAGTAAAACCACACAACTGATAAAACAGCTGAGCTTCACAAAATGTGGCTTATCTCCAACAAATCTCTCTGTAAGTCACGCAAAACTTCACAGAGGAGACGGTAAAATCTCAATCATCTTACTGTCACACAGTGAATCAGTTAAAAGGAATGATCTGATGTAGCACACAACCAGCACTGATTAAAGTTCCTCTTGCCATGTGATATCCAAAACTGACCACTGCTTTCAGAGCTGTTTCACTGACCCTCAGCGTTGACCCAGCTGTTACTTTTTGTATGGACGGATTCATTCTACTCAGAATGAGCCATTTGTGTATCAGAGAGCTCTCTACTGTACAGGTTCAAATCCAGTTGCTTTCTGCTTGCAGGAGTCATAACTTTGACTAAAATTACAAGCATTTCATTTCTATTAAGAATTTAGTAACATTAAAGTAATATTTCCCAATTTCTGCCTTTTTAAACATATAAAAGAATGCACAAAACACAAGAAAAGAAGCTATATAAATATGCAAAAGATTGCTTATAACCACAGATTTTGTTGCTATGAGTTGATGTGTTTGTAAAACAAATTTGCTGAATAACTAGATTTTCTCTAAATCTGAAAACTGGAATTCCTGGCACACCAGTTTTAAGAGAGCATGGGGGAGTATCTAGGGCCATTAAGCACCATGAAGGCATTGTTTCCACAGCCATGACTCATCAAACATTACCACACAACAGCTTTAGTAACTTTAGTCGGTCCATCTCTATTAGATTAACTCGCAGTTTGCACAAACATCATGTGAATCTAATTGTGTGCCAGACAGAAGCAGTCCAAACTGGAGCTTAATTAAATACAGAAAGAAAAAAAGTAAAACGCCTGAGAGGTCATTTAGACTGAGGAGGTTTTTCAGACATTAACCCTCAGGTAATGAAGCTATTTGATGACTGAAATGATCCAGTGGGTTCATAATGACCCACATTATATGGTTCTATTTCTGTTTATCATGCCTATACTGTTTATTCTATCCATGACAGACATTCTATAATGCCCCAATATAATTAATGATAGGTTTCAATTGCTTTTTTCAAAAAAGAAGTTAACTGGAACTGTTTTCATCATCACTTTGGCCATAAAGTATCTGCCTCGAGGCACTGGCAGGAATACATTTTGGTGCTGTAAGTCTGTTAGCCATGGTCCAGTCAAAACTTCAATACAATAACCCAGGTACTTATAAATATGTGGGTGTTGTATCAGTGACTTGAAGGTTAAGCATAGTCCTAGATTTAAACATTTGACAGAGAAATTTAAATACAGAAGAGCCCCTTATTGTGTCACTTATTTAGGTACATCTTCCTAAAACTGGGTTGGACCTCCTTTTGCCTTCAGGATTTGTTTAATTCTTCATTGCACAGATTCAACAAGCAGCTGGAAAAATTCCTCAGAGATTTTGATTCATATCGACACAATAGCATCTCAAAGTTGCTTCAGCTGTACATCCGTGACAGGACTGTGAAGGCCAATTGAGTGAAGTGAACACATTGTCACATTCAAAAATCCAGTTTGAGAAAATTTGAGCTTTCTGACATGATGTATTGTCCTCCAGGAAGCATCCATCAGAAGATGGGCACACTGTGGTCATAAAGCAATGATATTCAAGCATCGTCTAAATGTGGCATTTAGATGATACTAAAAAATCTCTCCCAAGCCATTATAACATCACCACTAGCCTGCATTGCTAATATGAGGAAGGAATCCAGTCTTTTGTGTCATTTACAACTAATTTTGACCCTATCATCTAAAAACCACAGCAGAATCTTCTATTGGCCAGTACCCAGTGTGGTCTTCTGCTGCTGTGGTCCATCTGCTCTAAGGTTTGATGTGTATTTTTATGATCTTGAAGTAATGTGGCCATTCTCCTCTCACCTCTGGCATCAGCAAGGCATTTTTACCTTGAGAACTACCACGCACTGGATATTTTCTCTTTTTCAGACCATTCTTGGTAAACCCTAAAGATGGCTGTGTGGGAAATAATTCTAGCAGAGCAGCAGTTTCTGAAATACTCAGAGAAGCCTCAAGCTCATCAACAAGCATGCCGCATTCAAATTCCTTTATAGCACCTTTCTTTCTCATACTGATAGTTTGAACTTCAGCAGGTTGTCTTGATCATGTCTACATGACTAACCAAGAAGGCCAAGAAGCTTCCATGTTATTGCCTCATTAGATATCTGCATTAATGAGAGGTTTAAGGTGTACCTAATGAATTCGGCATAAGTGTATCTATGTATGGAAACCAGCTTTAAATGTCAAGTAATAACTCAGATTGCATGTTGTGCCCTGTGGCTTCTTGTAACACCAAATATACCCAAATTTAGTCACTAAGGTGTTTTGAGTACTTCTCTATATGAAGTTCACGGAGTCATTATGTGGTGTCATCCCTTCATTTATATTTCTGTTCATTTGTCATATAAAATCAATTATTTATTTAATTAAGCTGATGAGGATGTAAGAGCCACCTGACGTATAGAATTAGATGCTATGAATATGCTTCCTTTAGCACCTTCCTCATAAGCAGCTGTGACACACTTGATTGGTCAAAAAAGCTACACTAACCCAAGTTCCTTTCAGAGCAAATCCTTCGCTTCCACTGAAATTCGTCTAGAAACAACGACCAGGGACTTTCCTGAGAAGGTAATCTGTCGTGTTCTGGTTTACTCCTCCTATACAAAAATCTGAAACTGAAACTGATTTAAAAGTCATTTATACTTGTGGAAAAATGGGAAGTTAACAATAAATGACAATCATTTGAACATGATTGTAGGTTTAAACTGCCACTTGGTAACACATTAGCAGCTTATCAGTTGTTGCTCTCCAGCCTTTGTGTTCACAGTGGACTGAAATGCTTCCTGTTGTGACTGTAAACACCGTCAAGAGGCTGAAGAGCCAAACCTGCGACGTGCTGCCTCTCACCAATCATTTCCTGTTTAGCAAACCATTGTCTAGTGAAGAAACACTGAGGAAATCAAGACTCAGCACTAAGCAGTGTATGACCAATATGCACACTTTTCCTGTATTTCACAGCCATTCTGAGAAATACAGGAGCCAGATGACCCTTGTAGGGATGATCATTGCTTGCAGTGGTGCAGCACAGAAACTGATGTAATCTTTCTTCCCTGTGGTGCAATTCACTGAAGGCCAAATTGTCTAAACTGTGATATTTTCACTCACATGTGCTTATGCAGATTTGGCTGCCATGTAGGACCGCACCATGAGGTCTCACATATTTAATTTTGCTTTTTGAACAGTCGGTTATTTTTTTATTTGTTAACCAGCTCATGGGCTAACTACACTATAAATGGGTCTTGTGATCTAAATTTTCGGCACACATACCGAGGAGTGTGGCAATAATCTGTACTTGATTCGCAGGGAACAGGAAGGGGATCACTATCTCTCAACACATAATGTAAACACGGTGTACTTTTTAAAAAGATCATCGATAGTGACTGTTTTTACAGTTTCTTTGCTATAAAACTGGTTGATATGACTAATCTCCCTTTAAGCTCTGCACAGTCAAAATATTGACGTAGCATCATTTGCACACACCCCCCCCCCCACTCCCACTCCCACCCCGCTTAAGTTGAGGTTAAGTTTTTTGAGAAGATGAATCAGCTTTTTTCCCCAGATATTCAGATACTGCAGTGCACAGAGAAATGGTTCTGTAAAACAAAAACAAAAAACTGTTCTATTCCTCCCTTCATGGAGGAGACCCCGGGGTACAGTTGGAGAGATTGTATTTCTTTGCTGGCTTGGGAATGCCTCAGAGTTCCCTCTGGAAGAGCTGGAGGTGGCAGCCAGCTCGGACTGCGATCAGGACTGGAAGAAGCACCAG
>VURO01003628.1:1760-14186 GCA_015108175.1 Pelvicachromis taeniatus | reverse complement strand
CGTCCTTAAATTGTTCTCCAGGCTTTTTTGAAGAAAATCTTTTTTTTCTTTTTCACTCATTTCAGTCCAGTCCTTCTACCTGACCATTTTTAGATGAACATTTTTTTTAACTGTTTTACACTGACCTTTGAGTCATTCAAGCATAAAACAGTAACCTAACTCAAGTGGATGAGCTAGTGTTGTGTCCACACATAATAGACAATGTGTTACCATTTCGTTGCATTTAGTTGAATAATGACAATAATAATAATGATAATTGCTAACCTATATATTTAGCGATTTATCATGCAGACCTATCTCATTCTCACAAGTTATCTAAATGAGCAGATTTTTGTCACAGTAACTGATTTCATTTCCTTTCCCACAAAGTTACACACTTATGCATCCTCCAGGGGATTCGCTTTACTGATGCATAAGTGTATGTTAGTACACAATGTAAAAAACACCGAGACTGAACGTTATGAGCAGAGACGTGCAATCACAATGTTACTGTTATATGAATTGGAATTTGTTAAAGAAACAGCCACAAAGTGAATCAGCTTCAGGTCCATCTTGACCATTTCTCTGTTTTACTGAGGATTGTCACACAATCTTGATTCAGACGTTGCAGTCTTACATCAGCAGCATCGGAAAACTGGTCATCCTCACTTCCTTTGAGAGTAGTTTCCATTCATGTTTTTATATTTATATTAGGGCGACATTCTCTGAATAGCTTTAAGTTTTAATATAGTGCTTTTTGCTGTTAGTTAGTGGTCTGCTAATTCATCTTAATTCATACTGAAGACAGTGACTCTCCATAATGCAGTTTATTTAAAAACTGCATCATTCATCACAGTTTACAGTCTGTTATCTAAGAAACTGTTTTTTTCCATGCTGTCTTTAGTAAGCCATTTTGCAAATTTCTGTTAAATGGGTAATTATTATATAATCTATATTATTCCTTAAAATTTTAAATTGTAATTCATAGTTATATTACCTTATTATATTTGAGTTCATTAATTTTTTTTTTAGATAATTCAGATAATTGTTTCATCCTGTTTTATTTTATTGATTTAAACTATATGTTGTTGGGTAGCTCATTAGGTACCTTTAAACTCCTCAATCAACACAAATATTTAATCAACCAATAACATGGCAGCAATTCAGTGTATTGACAATTTGAGGTTCAAACTGAACATCTAAATAGGGAAGAATTGTGATTTAAGGTACTTTGAAAATGGCATGGTTTGAGTATTTCAGAAACTGTGGATCTACTGGGATTTTCCCACACAATCACTTTACAGAGCACGATTTTCTGAAGGAAAATACCTTGTCGATACCTGAGGTCAGAAGAGAATGGCAAGACTACTTCAAGCTGATAAGAGACAACAGTAATTCGAATAACCACAAGTTACAACCAAGGAAGAAGAGCATCTCTGAACCCAGATGGGCTACAGCAGTAGAAGACCACATAAGGTGCTACTATTGATAGCTAAGAACAGGAAACTGAGGTCACAATTTGAGGCTACAACATTTCTGAGGAATGTTTCCAGTTCCCAGTACTAGGAAGGGATACCTAATAAAATGTCCAGTGTGTCTATACCCTATATTTCAATAAATTGAACCCCATATTATTTTTATCTCCATCCTAATAACCTGATTTCTCTTTTGTGAAAGGTTAACACGTCGTTGCTCAGTGCCAAAACAGTTTATATACAGATAACCCCCTGAGATGCATGCCTATTATTGTAGTCTTAGTTATTAACAGTTGTTGCATAAAGGAGTCCTTTGAGGCCACATATGCACATTTAGGGGCATTACTGGATGTTTAGGGTATAAGTTGTGGTTTATATCCTTCTTTTGCTGTATGTGTATGTCTACAATGAAGGAGACCAAAAGAAAAAACACACAAGAGGAGCACAATGAAGTGTTTTATTTAAGGTCAAACAGAAATCGCAGAACTCATCATAGGCACAGTAACTTACTCTTAATTAGCTATACACCGCAAAATAAATTGGCATGTAGCACAGCAGCACATACAAGCACCACAAGCAGAAAATAGAGTGAAACAAAGAAACAGCAGTCACGTTCAAGTCTGCCCAAGAGTGTCAGAGTTTTTTATGGCTTAGTCCTGAACAGTCTTTGGCCCTCATCATCTTCCACGGGTCGTCGTTCAGTCGGCGATTGTACCCAATTTTAGAAATAAGTTGTGGACTCAACAGAGGATGTAATTAAATTGATATGATTGGCACACGCTCAGTTCACGTGGCGTTTTTAGTCATTGAGATGTAGAACCTAAAAATCCAGTTTGCACATTAAAGGCACAATCACAACTAAAACCAATTGTAACAATACAGTGATTTAAAACCCACAGCATGTACTTAAACTGGGACAGCAGTGATGAGGGGAGCTGGTGAGTCAGTAGAGAAGCTTTGGTGACTTGTGGGTACACGTCGTTCAGAGACCCGTCCCTGCTCACAATCTCTTTGAAGTCAATATTCAACATTCAGAGGGCTGTGAACCGATTCTCCAGGATGACTCAGTCAGTCCAACACTAGGAGAAGTGCCATGGCAACAAAATTGCTGGCTTTTGGGGCAAATAAAGAGCATCACATGTTCAAATCAGCAGAACCAGAGTCATGTGAGGATGTTGCTGGTGCTGCTGGGAGAGGAAAATATTGGAAAAGCTGTTTTATTTGCAATTTAGTCTAAAATCCTGAGGAGAATTCAGATTTATTGTTGCTTTGGTTAATGACAAGAAACAGGAGAGTTTAAAAAAATGACAAAATGACAGAGATAAAGGAGAATTTAAATCTCTGTTCCTCTGTGGTCAGATTTAATATTGGCTCCTATTTTGTTTTTCAGCCTGCAGATGGCGCTACTCTGTGCTTTATTTTGGTGCTTTACTGGAGAGAGGAATGTGTCTACATGTTATCTGCTCAGATTAGGTTCTTACATATGATCCACCGCTCCTGTTTGATGTCAGGGTTGCATATTATTAAACCAAAGAGGATCAATCAACTGAACTGAACTGAAAAACAGAGCTTTTTAAAGCAAATCATTTGTAGTTTACAGCTAGGCAATGCCATGCTTTAGCAAAGAACAGGGCTCTAGCAACAAACAAAAGGGCAGATGTAAGAAAACAATAGACATATTGTTAACAATATATTAATTAGATTTTTTTTTTAATTGACTCTTTTATCTGTATTTATTCAAAATAAATTTTGAGTATTCTGACATAGTTATGTACATAAGTGCAAACAAGGTGAACATCACACATTCGTATACACCTCAGCGAGGGTCGACATCACCCAGCACAGCTGGGCAGTAAGAGACCTCGAGACCACCTTTCTTGGCCAAACCTTGAGGGACTCACAAATGAAACTGAGCCAGACCTCTCGGTCTGCAGGAGGCAAACGGCGAAAACCGCTCGCCTCCACAGAAATAAGATTTTCCAGTTAGTCCAAGGGCCTTTTTACCTCCCTGACAGATGTTTGCTCTAAAAGCCAGAGTTCATTCCTATTTCTCAAAAACACCATGTACGAAAAAAAAAAAACAACCTAAAAATAAAATGAACGTCAAATAAACAAAACAAAATAAACGCCTGACCTCCCCTAAGGACCTTTGGATATTACAAGAATTTAAGTTTTTTCAATCACGTTGCAACAAGACAAACTAATAATTAGACATTCCCTTTTCAGATAAGTTAGTGCTGTATGTCATCTCAATTATTGTGGAAAAAAAAATCACTATTAGGATAATAAAAAGGTAGCCATGTTGTCATTTTGTTGCCATAGCAACAGCAACTATTACCATTAACAATGACTCCATCATTGTGTACAAACGATTTTCATATCATAATGTTTTTCATATTGGTCTACACAAACTATTAACTACATATAAATTATTTTTTTGTTATCATTATTATTATTATTTTCATGCTGAGTTTTTTTTAATCTCAGAAAAAAAATCTTACATTTAATACATTTTCATACACAGCTGTCACATATGATTGAGGATTAAGGCCCTTTGTTTGTATTCTCAGGACTGAGATAACTGTGTCCACATGCTGAAGGATCTGATCACAGGACAGCAAAGATCAGAGCTCTGCACGTTACACAGTTAAGATTCAGGACCGTGTGGGAAAAAATTACAACCAGGCCCAAAGGTAATCAAGTACAAGTGAATGGATGAGGGAAAAAAATTAAGAGGTAAAAACATTGTTTGTTTTTTTACTCATTTCGCTCAACAATCCTCAAATTATTACACTCTTGAGCCTTAATAGATACATTTAAATGTATTTAAAAACCTCAAATGCCCTCGAGAGGCACAGTTTATTAATCAAGTATTCTGTTTTTCCAGCTGGACAGTTGTCAGTGAAGGCATACTGATGTTAGGGGTAGGGTCACTTAAGGAGGGGACTCTCTTGGCTGGACGAAGCTACTCTTTAGAAAAAATGAACCTGTCTGGACATTCTGATCATCAGCTTCATAGAGACCGCTATGAGCCTACATACTGTTTTATCCACCATGCAGATAGAAAGTCAGCTATAGTTTAAAAATACTTTATTTAAGTATTTTGGGAGATACACTCATTCACAATATTTTATATCACTCTTATGTCTGTATAGTAAATATGAAGCTTAAACCAGCTGTATGGGGCACTAGCCTGTTTCCATACAAAGTGGAGCTACACAGATAAATTATCTGGTATTAGGTTATTACAAATAAGGTGTCCTCTAAAAGTATGTAAACTGCAGATTGAAATAGACATTTCAAACCTCTTAGCATTTAAAGATGAAAGCATTGCATGAGATAAAATACAGACTAGCTTTAGCTTTTAATTTGTGCTATTTAATACCCATAGATAGTTATGCATCTTGATATTTGTAGACCAATTCATTAGTGGTTATTGTAAGCTAACTTTTCGCTGTTCAGTAAACATGCTTTCAGATGGCTTCTGATACAGGGATTTGATCTCTGCCCGGTCTGTTTGACCTCAGTGCAGCCTCTGATACTGTTGACCATGATACTCTACTTAATAGACCTATGGTTTCTATTTGACTGACTTTCTTCTTATTTATCTGCAAGGCTAAGATAAATGCAAGGCTCAGTCCTGGGCCAATTATCATTTTCTTTCTGCATTCTTCCTTTAGCTGGCATCATTCAGGCGCTATCAGACATTTGTTATCATTTCTATACTGATGACATTTACTTATACGTCTATAATTTTCTATTATATTTTGTTATGATTTTTCCGTTTTTATTTATTTTACACTATTTCTTTTGCCAAGGACTTTATACCTTCTGTGACAATTGCTTTTATAAATAAACATATTTACTTATATATAAGAGCTAAAGCCACCTACTGTTTTGTCTCATTGCTGTGCTTTAATGTCAACTTCAGATGCATTAATTATCAATAATATCTGTTAACGTACTTATAGAGGGCACTCTATTCTTTGTTTAAGTTTAAGTTATTACAAACATTACGCAGTTTGTCCAAAAGCTAACTTTTAGTTATCTAAAAGGTGTAAACACCTTTCATACAAGATCACACATTTAATCTTTAAAATGGACATAAAGAGGGCACTCTGTAGTTTTGTAGATGTTTTCCTTCTGTAATTATTTCTTCATGAACAGTTTACAATCCACCTGGGTTATATTGCTGGTTGCCTGGCAACCTCATTGTTCACAAGCATTTGCAATGTGTAGCACAGTTGTTTTTGCACAACTGTTTATTAAGGTGTGCTGGCCTTTTATCTGTGTTAACTAGCAGCTCTTTCCAGCTTAGTATTAACACAGAAACATGAGAGCAGCTCTGTCTTAAAAACAAAAAAAGTAAGCAGATATGTGTACTTTTTCTCAAACTGCCACAAATATGCCACCTCTCTTATTTGGGGCATGCAGGTGGTAAGGAGGAAAAAGCTTTAACATGCCCAAAATGAAGGTTAATCCCAGGATTATACCTGGTGCTGCACTCGCAGCTCTGGCTTGGTGGGTTTTCTACACAGTTATGTCTCCACAAAGCCTTTCCAAAAGTTAACAGAATCAGGGCTGCAGTACTGGGACGACAAGGGAAATACATGTGAGAAAAAAGGTAGCATGCTGACTTTCTGCCTAATGATAATATGCTTTGTTTATAGTGCTTTTGGCCACTTTGGATACTACAGAGGGTAGGGGTAGAAAAACTGACTAGCAATAAATGGTACTGAAATGTACCTGAATTGTGTACATTTGTACTTCAAAGAGTACAGCAGTCTGCTCTACCTTTTCTGACAGTGAAAGATTTTTCTAAAAGTAGTCACACCACCCATTAACATTAAATATAAATCTATATAACAATACACATACTTTAATATGTCTTAACACAGTTTCATCATGGTACCTACAGTATGTGACCTCTGAAATAGTCTATATAGAGTGAACCATTACATTTTAGCATGCCTGTCTTTTAGAAGGGCATGTGTAAAGTTTTTGCATTAGATACATTCACGACACATTAACATTATTTAAAATGAATAATGTTCAATGGGAGATGTCGTAATATCTGCAGCATTTACAACTAACCAAATATGTGATCCATCGTCTTTTCTGACACACGTATGTATGCACACAACTCTCTGATTTATTTCCTTACATTAACAGTAAGACAGCACAGCTGTCTCAGAGAAGAAGCTAATACAAATGTGATTTCCTATTATAATAATGTACCAAATAACACATCTGTCTTTGAGCACTGGTCTGCTCTTACAGTGTATTGACAGTTTAGTTTGAGGAGACTTGAAAGAGGCACATTTGAATTTGGATATAAGTGATTTCAGCCCAGTTTCCAAAGCTGTTAAGTTCGGTTTTTTTTGTACACACCCACAAAGCAATTCCTTACACATTCGAAAGCTAAAAAAAAATTTTTTTTTTCACCATCAGACATCAAGCATGAAAATCATTAATCCTTTTATACAACTTGATTCTGGTTATAAGAACATTTAGAGTCTCGTCACTTTTGACAAACAGGACAGCAGTAGAAAGACATGACATTTTAAAGTCAGACAGGACATTTTCAAGTTCTAAGCTTTCTCCCTGCAGAGCCATAAAACATAAAAATCTTGTGCCACTTATTTAGTCCAAAAGCCACATTAAAGGAGATAATTAACACAAACAAACAGCCTTTTAAAATACATCTCTGCATTAGAGAGGGGAACATTTATTTGGAGGATTTATCCAGATATTGCATTAAAATGGGCAGTTCCTTGCATATACCGCAGACTTTAGGCACAACAAAAGGAAACCTATCTAGCTTCCATCTTGTGCAATAACTGACATCAGGTGTAAAAGTTTAAGTGGCATTTATAAAACTCTTGTCACAGATCTGACTCAGGAATAGCATTTTGTTTTGAATAAGAGTACAGGCGAGCTGAACACACACAGAACTGACGAGCAAAGCCTGGTGTTCAGGTTTCAAATCACAGAGGAAACGGGACGAACCTTTCCTTTTTTAGTCGTTACACAGTTACCCATCACAAAGGAAAAACAATCACTGATCGGAAATCACGATTCAAGAAACTTCTCAGCTCAGGTTTATCAGTTTCAACGATTGGAGCTGTCTGGTCTATTACTGGAGAGTACTATACAGAGAGGGGCCCTTACATAGAGAACATGACCTCAGCTGCTTTAAGGCAGTTTATTTAACACATCCTATAGATATCGCTCATCGCGTTTTCTTTTTAAGAAGTAATTATATACTAAGTTATTCTCACCCAGTCTACAGTTTTCAATAAAACAGGGGGACGAATCATTCTTTGCATTTAGGAAACTCAAATATACATTTTAAGAGGTGTTCACTGTAACCAGTAGACTTTATCCCAAAAGCAGCTACAGGCTAATACACTTTATTTATGTAACTAATTCTTATTTTGAATTCATTTTTGGAAACTAAGTCTCCTCTGCAGCTGAGCAGAAAAAAAATCAAAGGCACAAACAAATGAACAACAACCCCTTAATGACGTACCACCAGGCAAGATGAGACCATGGTGACAGAGACTGAGCGGTACACGTCGTACAACACAAACGTCACATTTGCACTCATCTTGAAACGTAAACGTGACATGATATGAAACACTCTTTCACTTTGACAGCGCGTCATGGTTGGAGACCGGCGGCTGGTCCGTCTCAATTTTCTACAATGAACTTCTCAGTTTCTGACTTTGGAACAGTCAAATGTGTTGGGTGGCCTCATGTGATGGCTCCGACCCATAAAGGGCATTTAGTCTTGAACATATGTGTGTGTGTGTGTGTTTATGTGTGCGCACGTGTGCTGCACTTTTAAGGTGTGGGCATGTATGGCTGTAAGGACGAGGGAGCTCTATTGCTCGGCCCCATCGAGTCAGTATGCATCAGGGTGGCTGCTTTGAAGCAACGGTAATACGTCCAGGTCTGTATTGCATGAACCATCGCAGCTCTCTTACGTTCACAACATGATATCAGTCGGTGTGCACTGTGGGCGAGGCACATGTTTGCTGCAGTGCTCAGGGTTTACGGGACTTTAACTTGGGTTTCGGGAAAGGCTTACTGAGTTTAGTGCCACAGGAGCCGCCACCAGCAATTTGGGGACGGGGCAGAAATGGGTTTCCATGGGAATGCACTGGAGCTCCACCGGATCTGAAGTCAGAAGCTCCGAGGGGTCTACTGGAAGAGAGAGAGAGGAGGAAGAGGAGGCAGAGGAGCTGTGAGTTCTTACAGACACAAACATGTGCAGGTAAACCTCTGTAGCAGATTATTTTATACACTTTAGCAAAATATTTATATTGATATCCGTGCCTAATTATGAGGGGCATTTATGGGCAAAGCAAATAGTCAAGTTAGCACTGAAGTTGTTTTTATTGATGTTAATGCTGAATGTGTCTTATCACCTAATTTTACACCTTTGCTAGTTTGAATCGTCCCGTCAGAAAGAGAGAAGGAGGAAGGAAAGTTTACAAAATCTAAGCCCTTTAACTGACTAGTACTTGACAGTGATGTCTCGCTGCCTAGTTGACTAGTTATGCACACACAGTAGCAGCAGGTTAGTTCAAAATCATGGCCTGGTATGATGCTGGTAAACCGAAAGAATGCAAATTTAGTTCATTTCAGGTAAATTACATTAAAGCTGCATAGTAGAGTCGAGCCACATGTAATTTCATCTTAAATGTGAAACATTTTTGCTGCTGGTTTTGTAAACCTCTTCTTTTTGACAGTCACATTCCTGATCATGTTTCAGAAAAATTAAAGCCAACAAACATCAGTTTCGGCTGTAAGTAACAAAAAGCTGCAAACACCACCAGTCAAAGGATTTTAGAGCGCTCTCATTTTTATACATACTCAGGGCAATTACATTGTGTAATATCGCAATGCACTCTGAGCAAATAATTTATAGAGCTCACGAGCAGCCATGTGCACTTGTGGTCTTTCTAGAAGCAAATCGCACTATTGGTAATTACCAAATTCATTTTGTAAGTTTCTGTAATGGTTAATCCTCCAGTTTGTGCAAGCTCTTTAATCAAAAAGATGTTTTTTTTGCTAAAATATAAAATTTACTACGTTACAAAAAAGCTGAAAGAATTAGTGAAGCACATTATTATTATTATTTTTTTGATTGAGATGGTAAAGTATAGTTATTTACTAGTTTTGATGGTTGAATGCAATGTAATGCTTTATTACGTGTGCTGGCTCAAATTTGGGAAAAAATATGTGAATTCAGTTTTTTTGTTTGCCTGATAAATAACAACATAATTTTTAATTTTAACCATGTTTTTGACAGATTTCTAAAATATTTGTACTTTTTTAGTTTTTTTGACAGGTGGTCTAACAAATTTGTGAAGCACTATGGCCACTTTCAGATGTTTCCTTACTCACAAGAAGTCACCACAGCAGGTAGCTTTAACTTGGCAGATTTTCTGCTCTGGATGTCCTTCTTGACACAACCCCAAAGGGATCTGGATCTAATCCCGGGATCAAACCGGGACTCTTTCACTTGTTAGGTGAATTTTTAAACCACTGCGCTCTGGGCTTTAATTTCAGTGATCACTGGGACATAAAACAAAACACACATAAAGAATTGAGAGCAAATCTGCTAAAAGCTGCTTAAAAATTTGAGCCAAAATTGTTTTAACAAACATTTTTGTGTTGTTGTGTTTTTTTTCGGTCACATCTCTCTTGTAACGTCTGTGTTGTACCGGTCTTTCCACAGTGGCGCACACAGTGATGCACTCGCGGGTTGACCTGTCCGTGTAAACAAAGTTCAACTTTTTGTTCAGTTCGTTTCGTCAGATATTTCAGGTCTCTGTGTTAATGTGTGTTAATAAATCCCAGACCAAGATACACACGTTTTTGTGAGTTTTTGAGTTGCCTACATCATCAGTGTTAATATATCCCCTCTCAAAAAAATGTTTTATGCAATAAAACATATCAGATATAGCAAATTGATATTTAGTTTCTATTTAAATTTGTCAGAAGTTTCAATAAATGCTCCAGTTTCAAAAAGAACAAAACATTTCTGGCCATTATTTCACAGTTCGGGCTTTTTAGGGTTAACGATGCACCAGAATGTGTAGATTGTTCCAGAACAGACTAAGGATTTCTAGTATTCCAGAAAGGTTGAGGCACTTACAGGTGCATTCATTAACTTCCAGAGCTGCAGGAAAGCTGTAGTTCAACCAGTCTTCTTAAACTTAGACTTCTTTTTTAATAAATGTAGGCACTTTGTTTTATTCCATTTTCTGTGATGAGCTAAAGCTCTTTGTTTCCATTTTGCTGGTGACCTGCTGATCTTTGTATCAATAAAGTTTACAAATTTAAATAATGACGGTGCCCTAACTCATTTGACTGGTAGGTTGTAGCCAAGCAAATTAAGTAACTGTTTGGCTGCAAACATTTTTTTTTTAATGATATATATATATTTTTTAAACAGAGATGAGAGTTGGCATGCTTTAATGCCAGGCCACATACTGCACACAGTAATGACTGAGACAGACACAATGTGATTCAACACCAAACAAAGACACTGAGATGAAAACAGTTGTCTATTTCAAGATTCCTCTCAAAACGAGTTGTTTTCATTTGCTCGCATCATAAGAAACAGAAACGTGAGGAGAGATGAAATGTGACGATAACACGTGACACTACAGGCAGACAGTGAACAGGACTCAGATCCTACAGAGCTAAAATCAAAAGAGGACTGAAATGAAAGAGCAAACCTGATTCGAGGCGGCAGATTCAGCGAAAGGAACATTGGTGACTGGGGTCGAGGCCGACGAAACAGTGGAGGTGGTGGCACCGTGCATCATGGGAACTTTTATTCGGGCGAGTCAGACGAAAGACAGAGGACGAGGATATGGGCGGGAGGAAGGAAGGGGAGGGGGAGGGGGAAGGGGGGAACAGGAATGATATGGTTACCATGGCAAAATGTGTAGGATCAAAAGTCATGGCACAAGTCAAGTGATATTGCCAGGATGAATTTTAACAAGTACCAGGACACATGCAAACAAAATCAGAGATAAAAGGGGAAAAAAATACATATTTAAATAGCCGACAGGATACAAAAAAAAAATAAAAAAATGCATTGTTCACCAACAAAATGGCAGTTAAACAAACAAGGCAATACACAGTCATACAATCTAATCAGACTGGAGTATCTGATAATTGTATTGAATGGACTGAGCATGTGTATGGAGAGAGCAAATGATCCATAAGAAATACTTTTATTCTATTTATTTTATTCTTTTATTCAACTACAATGTAAGAGAAATCCTGAGAATTTAATGAATCATAATTTATCGTTGCTCTGAAGCAGCACCTTCGTTGAGCTGAAGGTGCCAAAGACTTAAAGTACTGGTCCATTTTTATCCTCATTTGATTCGCTTTTTATTATTATTATTATTATTATTATTATTACTATTATTACTACTACTACTAACTAAACAAAAGGCATTTTAACAAATCAAAGTTTAGTTTACTACTTGTGGAGACCAACAAGTCTGAAAACAGCACACGTGCTGTCTAAGATGGTTAATACTATTAGGATTTTCAACTGGTGTGTCAGACCAACCAAACTCACATATATGAACATAGGACTGAAATATGTACACAAAACATGCACTGTGCTATTGCCCATCATCATACACAGAGTAGCTGTGGCTCAGCAGCAACATTAAAAAACATCTCTCACACCCAGAGGTGATGAGGTCATTGTCTCACTGCTCCACAGAAACGTATACTGGATTCATACCTTGGACGTGGTGGAGCTTTTCGGAATATACAAAGAACTGAATTTGTCATGTTTAATCTAATATATTGCTCTTATTTACACTTTTATCCATGTAACTTTAAGGGGGGGGGGGGGGGGGTTTTTTTTTTTTTTTTTTTTTTTTTATTGTTGGTTGGTTTTTTTTTTTGGTTTTATTGTGTGTGTGTG
>VURO01003625.1:17310-28926 GCA_015108175.1 Pelvicachromis taeniatus | reverse complement strand
GTGCTCCAAAACGTATTCCAACAGTTCACAAATAATGCAGTTCTCAATTATGCTCCTCCTTTGCTCTCGAGTGTCTCCTTGTCTGTGGTAGCCCAGTGCACGAGTGGTGCTCCCCGAAACTTCTCTCCGCCCGACTCTCCAGGAGAGGAAGTAAAAGACCAGATAATCACAGTTAGCAGGTTCGCTAGCCGACAGTTCCAGTTCAGTGTAATAATCCCACTTCGATGGTCGCTGCATCCAGCTTAAATGCTGCTGGTCGTAGATGACGGCTGATTGGAAACAGCTGGCCGAGTGATGAGACGTGGGAGGACTGACGACAGCGCGGAGGGACTTCCGGGTCGAATGTCGCCCGGCTACTATTGGAGACCGGCGTCTATTTGTCGTGACATGTTTTCAAACCGTGTTTATTAGAAACGGGCGTCAATAAGAGAAGATATATGGTATGTTATTAAAAGTGAAAAATGTGTTAGTAGGTATATTCTGAAATGACTTTTCTTATTGGAAGAATATATTATGGTATTTTTTTAATGTGCTACCAGAAAGCTGGTGAAAGAAAAACACAGCAATGTGAGAGATGTCCCTGAATGCTGCTTTTGCAAGAATGTTTAAACTGCACGCCAGTCTGAATTATATCTGTGGAAACGAGACATGTTTCTGTTACCTGTTCACTTTGCTTGTGACGGTCATGATTGTGCTGCCTTTCTAAGATCATCCTCAGCGTACACTTAACGCCTAATTTGGGCTTTGTGGCCATATTAATATTTTCCACCTAATCGTCTCCTGCTGGCCTTTGACAGCTGGTGAAACTTAATCAGAAAAGAGACACTTTTTTTCCCCCACCTCCATCTGTCTCTGCTGCTATTTTGGGGCTAATTGGCCAACCCAACCCTCATTTAAATGTAAATGGCCCTCGGCCGTCTTCGGTGGTCGATTTTTCTCCCCATCGATCATAGCACTGATGCGGTGTCATTGCAGCAGTTGTGGTGTGACAGCACAGAGTGTGTGTTTTATCTCAAATCTGGCGTTGTAATGAAATGGAATTGAAGGTGAAGACTCGAGTGTCACGTAGCATCTTCATTCCTGACCCTTCTTTGCCTTCTGCTGGAGTAAAGCTGTACATCAACTTACTAACATGGTAATCTCCCTGGATTTACCCTGGAATACAACCGCTCTGATGCACCCACCAAGGATAATTGCACTCACTTCAGACAATGTTTGCAACTCCACCAAACAAGCACGGTTTCACCAGACACTCAGATCTTTTCACAGCTACAAATAGCAGCTGGTCCATTTTTACAAAGACTGTGTCACTCAGCAAAAGGCACGCGAAGATGGCATCATTATTATTTTCCAGTGACAATGGGTCAGGTGAATGTGTGTACCGTAATTTCCGGACTATAAGCCGCTACTTTTAGCACAAGCTTTGAACCTTGCGGTGCGGCTTTTCTAAGGCTTTTTCATGATTTTTGTGACATCGTAAGGATTTGTTTTGGTTTGTTCCGCCATTTTGCCTGGCGGAAAGGCATGTGATCAGACAAGAAAAAGAGTGATATGTTGGTCACATTTCCATCCGCCAGCCAAAGTAGTGCTGTACGAATTAGCACAAAAAAGAGACTAGATTAGCAAGCTGGCTCTCGCTGGCCGTGTACCCATATCTGCAGCAGGTCTCCAAGGTGAACAGCCTCTGGCATGTTAGAACAAGGCAGCTAAGGGAAGTCGGCAAGTCAGATCCATAACTTCGGGATAAGGATTGGCTGGGTCGGGCGGGCGGCGGTGCGCGGCCCACTTTGCGGGTCTCTTCCGAGGCTGGTGGAGCAGTTGCTCCGTTGACCCCGCAAGGCGGGCTGTGCACCACCGCTACTAGCAACTAGCCCGCTGCTAGCGCACCTGCGAAATTATGAAAAATTATGATTTTTCATAATTTCAAGTTGTGCGGCTAATATTCAGGTGCGCTTTGTAGTCCAGAAAATACGGTAGTGTAAAAGCTGCAGTCCTCTTGTGACAATTGTTCGATCGATTGTTTAGTACATGGCCCTGTCCATCGGCAACCTTGTGCTTTCTTGAGCCGGAGACCTTGCAGGTGCTGCAAGAGTTCAGTCCATTGTGGTGTCGTGTGTTTACCAATTGTGGGCCACCTGTCTTCAGATCGTTATCAAACTCCCATCCTGCAGTTTTGAGCTGATTCGCCACCTTTCTCATGATCATCCTCACCCTATCAGTCAAGATTGATGACTGATGGTCATTTTGTTTCTTAAAATGTTTTAAATAATCGCAACAACAGCTGTCACCTTTTCATCAAATTTCTTGCTGACGTCTTGTAGCTCATTCCTGCCTTGTGCCGGTCTACAGTTTTGTCCTTGACATCCTTTGGTCATCCCCACGGTGGAGGAGAAACTGGAATGGACGAAATTGATTCTGTGGACAGGTGTGCTTTGTACACAGTCTGAGTTGAGGTCTGGGGTGTGTGAAATTGATTGATTTTTATCTGATATCTTTATAAACGTACACATTCACCAGGGGATCAAATTTCCCCCACTGTATTCAAGGAATTAAAAGCTAAAGAACCCCGTGTTGCTGCTGAAAAATATAAGCATCACAACAGACATTTTTGATAAACATGATAAAGTAAACATTTGAACTTCTTTAAATTGGTGTCTGCAAAATAATTTTCAATAAATGTCTCATAGAAATGTATAAGACTGTTAAATTCATTACTTGGTGTCTGCAGATAGGTGGAAGCTGTCCTGTTTAAAATGATGACGTTTAAGGCGTGCTGTTCTCTTTGCTTTCTGTGCGGTCACTGTAGCATTTAAAGAGCACTCTAAGGCACTTTCTTTAATTTAACTATATTCAGTGGAATGTAAATTATTTTTGAATTCTTAGGGGATTGGGAATTTTAAGCATCTTCTTACTCACTAGAGCTGCAAAATCCTCTTGAAACTTTAGCAACGTTTGCTGTGAGCTTCTGCTACTGTAACAGTGTATAAGCCATCATTGGCTTTTACTATTGCCTGATGCGTGCTAGGTGTGCTGCCCGGCATTGTAAATCTCAGTAATGTGTTAGCTTTTCAGATTTACAGTGTATGTTAGTAAAATGTGTTTAAACGTTTGCCACAAATAACACCTTACATAACATGACTCTAACTTCAGGCAGCTCCTCAGTCCCCATGGTTACACTATATTTCCATTTCACACTTTTCTCTAATTGGAGAACACAGACGTTGAGGCACACAAAGAGACAAATGTTCATGTATTGTTAAAGTTTTCTATTGTAGAACTCGAACGGGAACACTTATGAGCGCTTTGTGAACGATGCCGATTTGACGTCGTTTCAGGGATTCATAAAACTCTTAGCAGCTAACTTTTGTTCTTTCTTTGAAGTGAGAGCACTTTTGCTTTGAAATGAGCGAAGCAGCTGTTTCTTGTTCCCTCTCAACTTACTTTCAGATGATTTATTAAGGTTTTGAGATCAGGCGCTTTAGCACTGCTATTAGTTGTTCAGCAGAAACGGGCAACAGTCCACTTCCCATGAATAAATCTTGCTGCTGCTTAAAGCGGCATCATGTTGACTTGTATTTGAGTGATTGCAGATACAATGGGGGGGTGGGAGGGAGGAGCTGGCAGCAGGTAATCTTTGAGAGACGTAAAGACAAAGCTCTTCTTTTTCCACATGAGCCGCTGACACAGTGGGCACAAACAGGTGGCTGCCATCCTGCTGTGGGAGAAGCTGTGTGGTGTATACACAAAGGAACTTCACAATGAGTTTATGCAGAAAGTAACCATTCCACCTGCCTGTAAAGAACATGCAGGTGGGTTTTTTTTTACCTAATGTTTTATGTGTGTAACTACAGTGAGTGGATGCAAACTGTGCCTCAGAGTCTGGGGACCTCACGTGGAGCCAAAGTGTACAGAAGGAGAGCTGCTGCTGCTTGTTTTACAGTATGGTGGATAAAACCATCAGGGATATGCTGTGTGAAAGGTTCCACAGCTGCAAATGGTTTTTGGAACTTTTAAATATGGTTTTGAGTAAGAATCCATACAATAACTTTGGGAATCCACAGGAGTGACACTCCATAGGCAGACTACCGGAGCCTTAGATCAGTGCTTTTGAACGTTTTGTCATGGAGGTGCAACAAAGAAAAAGCCAAAGGCATGCTGTCTGTTCTTTTCGTTATATAATGAAGGTATTTCGGAAGCACATTTGTGACCCGTGAAACCAGCAGCATTAGCCAGGCTATAGTTTTTTGGTTTTGCACTGTAATACTTTCCAGTATCTGGCTGCTGGCCACTTGGGTTCTCTGTAAGAGTACAGAACTGGCCTCTGCATTGGCAAACTGCGATGTGCTTGAGGCAAGCTCCAAAAACACTGGGTTGGACCTCCTTACCATCGCCATTAAAAAGAAACCAAAACTGACATAACTGACCTTTTTGTTGTTGTTTTTTGGTCACATTGATAAATTAATTTTTTCACACTTGCTGCTGGTCAATCTACAGTCCTCTGTTGGTGTGCATTTGCATAGTGCGAGGATCAGAATCAGAAAAATTGTGTCGATAAGACAGAGGTGCACTTGCCTCCAGTTCCACAGAAAGCCATAAAGCCAATAATGTGCAGCCTGATGCTGCGGATGTAGACTTAAACAGCGGTGAGTTATAACATCTGCTGATTCTTCACAGTTTTCTTTTTTTTTAATCATAGACTGAGCGCAGTGTCACTCCTCCTTTCCTCTGTTTCTTTCTAGCCGCTCCCTTTAGTAGTCGCCATAGTGAACACTGCACTAGCTCTAATTCAAAAATTCATCCAGCAGTCAGAAATATTCTCCTCCTTGTGTTTTTTTTTTTTTTTTTACCTGTCTTCCTCTCTCATTGTGCTGCTGCTCCACATGAACACACTTTAAATAAATGTAAAGTGTGCAGAAGTCCAGGAATGAACTTGTGACACGTGTGTGCGTCGGGTGTTGGATGAATATGGAGATGAGACATGAAATTATAGCGAGGCAGATTCAATTGCCTCGGAGTCTTATTATAATGCTAATATTAATGTGATGCATCAGTGGAGAAATGAGCTAAAATCACAGTGATCGGTGAGCTGTGACTGATGACTTTGACCATCGCTGATGCCGACACCATCATCCATCAACACAACCTTGATTGCACCACCAGCGCAGGGTTCAGCTCTCAACTCGTGCTTTCTTCCTGTCTCACTGTCTGCCAGGTGACCTATGGCTCTTTCGACTACACCTCTCTCCTGTACCTGTCTGACTACGGCTCTGACTTCACTGGAGGTAGATTTGTCTTCATGGACCCAAATGGCAACCGGACTGTGGAACCACGGGCAGGTAGTAGAAGCTGAATCTACCTAACACACGTGCTTTTTCAGCTTTAAGCCTTTTTTTAATGCTTGACCTGCTCAAAGACAGGATGGCATAAATTCAGGCTGTCGGCGTTAACACCTGATAGCTGCTATTGTTCTCATAAGCCTGTTAACGCAAAGTTAAAGTAAATGATGTGAGACAGATAAATGATTTCATTATCACAGCAGAGTTTAAAATTATAATTGCTGAGCTGCATTAGGGACTCTGGAGGTGTTTTTAGCGCACTAATATGTGCAGCAAAGTGGGCGTAATCCTCTGTAAGTGGGTAATCAGCAGCACACACTGTAGCACAGTGAGCATGCAGGGATTTGGTTTTTTATTGAGGTTTTAGGACCTAAAAAGGTAGACGTAACTACACGTGGTCTTTTTAGAAGTAACGTGATCTGTCAGTGTGATCTGTCTGTGTCTACACTTCACCTTAAGAAAAAAAAAAAAGGGCAATACTATGAGCAAAGAACATGTTGAAGACTGAAGCGGAAAAGCCGAGAGGGGCATCTGCTTTTCAGACATTTTAAAGCGGAGGAGTTGAATCTGTCCTCAGGGGGAGCTTGCAGAAAATCTGGCAAGTTTCCAAGCTGGTCACTATAAAGGAATGTGACACAGTGAGCATGTAAACCTGTTTTATTTATATATTGAATTGGACGATATTAAAAGTGAGCAATAGACTGCTCTTCATGTTTAACATATGGCACTCCATATCATTCATTTTTTGATAAAGAGTGATTTGATTCTTTTTCTAGATACAAATGTAACGAGGTTAAAAAGAAGAAAAAAGTCCCCAGTCCCTTTTAAAAAAAGTCACATTTATTTAATTATTCCTCATGGCCATTAAGCCTTGTTGGCACACAAATGTAAGTCTAAATGTAACGTCTGCGCTTTTTGGGGTGAAAAACTGGTTACCTCAAATTGTACTCTACTTTTACTCTGCCATTACCACTGTGGACTCTCCTCAACCTCCCCAGTTTTTCAACTCTGATTATCCCTTAGGCAAAAACTGTCTTGAAATACATATAACCCATTCTGTGTGTGCGTGTGTGTGTCTGTACACCATGTTTGCATATCTTTGTGGGTTCCAATAATTGGAACGTTACTATACTTGTGGGGACCAGTAGCCCTTACGGGGACAAAAATCCCCCATCCCCACGAGTTTGAAGGCATTTTTGAGGGAGAGGAGCTAAAACGGCTCATTTCAGGGAATGGATCAATTGAGGGGCCATGTGTCATATAAATAAAATGATTATGATTAAGTTATGTTGAGTCCAAGGATAAAAAATATGCAGCTTTGGGAAGAATAATAGGACCTCTTCAATCACTTATTATCACAGAACAAAACCCTTCATAGCGTCCCATCAGTGTAGAAAGGTCATCACTGAAGAAAATTTTAAAGATGAACTCAAAAGATTTGTGTGCAGTCTAGTCTGCTGATCATGGAGGGTCCAATGTAGGGGAAGGAAAGAGGTTAGGCTCCTAAGTGTCGTGGTTTGTAATATTTGAGTGGCCTGGCTTTTGTGCAAGAAATGTGATAAGAACTCAGGGCAGCATCCGTCTCTGCTCGTATTCCCTCGCGTGCGGCGTTACTCCAGACTGATTCTGTATGAGAAACATCTCGTGAGGCATCTTCCTTCTTCCTCAAAGTAAAACTCAACCTCTCAATTACTTCTGACAGCAGACCATCCCAGACTGCCTCCGCTCACCTTGTCCCTTCTTGAACTTCTTTCTTCACTGCTCTTCACTCTCTACCTTTATCTCCCCAACTGTCCATTATCTTGTGCCATTTACACCAAGTCTTCTGCCACTTTTAATCAAAAGCAATTCAGAAAAATTATATTTCACCCCTTCTCCTTCCTTAAACTTTTTTTTTTGTGTGCCTTTTTTTCACCTCCATTTAATCTCTGATGCCACCTTCGCTCATGTGTCATACTCTGTGAGCTGCAATGAAGGATTCTGGGCTGCTGACACTGTCTTGAACATCGACTGAAAGACGAATGATAATAAAGAGTGACTTCAGCCTGTCTGCCTCCTAGTCTCCTGTGATGGGTGTCGGTGAATAGCTCAGCTATCTTGTATCGGCGACGTGAGAATAACCTTCAGACAGCAAAGAGGATGGATTTTTAAACCCAGTGAACATTGCAGGAGGAAGAGGAAGGTGGAGAAGAGGAAGGTGGGGAAGAGGATCATGGATCAGTGAACTAACAGTGAACTAGGAAAAGTACAGTCTCTCTCCTTCACAGATTTTTAAATGCTGTAAAGCCAGTAAAACTCGATGCACACACCTCGATGTGTGTGCATCGAGTAGCAGACATGGTGCAACCACCACCATCACCTCATCGGGAAACTGTTTGGGATGGATCCCAGGTAGCTCACTGACATGTTTTGACTTGATAAGAGTCTAATCCTCATATCTGGATGGATGATTAGTTTGCAGAGATAATCATGTCTCTTTGAGGCGACGGCAATGAACAAGGTGTAATTATAACACCAGGAAGACAATCAGGACTTTGCTGTCGGAGAGCGCAACAGTCAGGGATGTAATGACAATGAGCAGTAGGGGGACAGAAGCGTAGGTGTTCAGACTGCAGAGGAAAATGTGGAGGATTAGACGAGATGATGGATAGATTTGCAAAATGTGAAAAGCGCCCCCGACAGGGCAAGAAGCTAGGTCAGACACAGAAAATGGCTGTGAGACAGATAAAGAGTAAATACAGTGTGTGATAGCATGAGAGAGAGGGTGTTTGGCTGGGAATGGCAGATACAAACAGGGCAATAAAAGGACAGAGTGAAAAAAGCACGTCTACCAGTTAGAGGAGCCAGCAGCAGTTAACCTGACTGCTTGGATAACCACAGGGGAATTAGATAACGTCAGCTGGGCAGACACCTCTAAACGGCCAGTCTGACCTTGCCTGCTGTGCTTGTACAGACACACACAATGTATGGAGTGAAAACATGTGCATTAATCTCTCACTCTGAGAAGGTATGTTGTTCTAAAGATGCTGCTAGTGTGTGTGCGGGCAAAATCGTAGACTGAATGTAAAAGATGAACACAGTCAATATGATCCTTTCAATGTTAGCATTGTGGCTAAGTCAGAAATGACCCTATGTAGAAGATTAGTTCGCAAGCCGCAAAACATTTTTGGTGTGTGTGTTACAAGAAGTTGTAGGATTCTGCAGATAGTTTAATTACCGCATATCTTCCAATAATGGCCTGTCTCTTATTGATGCCCATTTCTAATAAACGCTGGTTTGAAAACATATCACGACAAATAGACGCCGGTCTCCAATAGTACCCGGGCGACCTTCGACCCGGAAGTCCCTCCGCGCTTCCCGTGTCTCATCACTCGGCCAGCTGTTTCCAATTAGCCGTCATCTTTGACCAGCAGCATGTAAGCTGGATGCAGCGACCGTCGAAGTGGGATTATTACACTTGACTGGAACTGTCAGCCTGCGAACCTGCTAACTGTGATTTTCTGGTCTTTTACTTCCTCTCCCGGAGAGTCGGGCGGAGAGAAGTTTCGGGGAGCCAAGGAGACACTCGGGAGCAAAGGAAGAGCACAATTGGGAACTGCATTATTTGTGAACTGTTGGAATACGTTTTGGAGCACTGTAAGTAAACGTCTTTTCACCTCAGTCTAAAATCCGCCCCTGGGTTCGCTTTCCCTCTCACTTCCGTGACAATTCCGTCTGAGAAGGGAATAGGAGCCGGTCTCCAACAACCGCCGGTCTCTTTTAAATGCCGGGCCGGCCGGATAATTTTTTGAATAAACGCCGGGGCTACTATTGGAAGATATACGGTAAATGCTTTAAAAGGCAGTGACAGCACAGAGTAAGGTGGGGCCTAGCAGATGCCGAATGGCTACTTAAATATACCTTCTACACAACTGTCATGAAGGGAAAGGAAACCAAAGCAATTTTTTTTACCATGGTCTAAACATATATTTTATAGCTAAAGTTGGGCGCTTGGGGATCATCTTGCTTTTGGATACAGCCTCAAGTGGCCACTGGAACCTAATTTAAAATCCTCTTCACATTTAAGGTCTTTAATATACAGGCCTCATCTTATTTTAATGACCTCACAGTATCATGTCATCCCAATAGAGCACTTCGCTCTCAGACTGTTGGCTTACTTGTGGTTCCTAGGATGTTTAAAAGTCAAATGGGAGGCAGAGCCTTCAGCTTTCAGGCCTCTCTTCTGTGCTGCCAGTTGGGATTGGGGAAACGGACACCCTCTGTACTTTTAAGATTAGGCTTCAAACCTTCCTTGTCGATAAAGCTTATAGTTAGAGCGACACTAAATCCTCCCTTTGTTATGCTGCAATAGGCGTAGACTGCTAGGAGCTTCACTAAACGTTTCTTCTTCACCCACCTTTTTTCTCTCTCTCTCTCTATTCACTGTGTGTTTATGCACCACTCTGCATTTATTAATTAGTTATTATTAATCACTGGCTCTCTACTGCAGCATGTCTTTCGTCCAGTTCCCTGAGCCTGGATCCACCGGAAGTTTTTTCCTGTTCAAAGGGAGTTTTTCCTTTTCGCTGTCGCCAAGTGCTTGTTCATAGGGAGTCTTTGATTATTGGGGTTTTCTCTGTATTTTTGTAGGGTCTTTATCTTACAATATAAAGGGCCTTAAGGCGACTGTTGTTGTGGATTGGCGATATATAAATATTACTGAATTGAATTGAACTGAAGAAACTGTAGACTTTTATCATGTCTGCACTGGGTTGAATTTTCATCTCTGGAGGCTGCTACTTGGTTAAAGTGAGAATTATTTATAGAATGATTAGTTAAAACAGTCCTTGAATTTTGTATAAAATTTGGTTCCTCGTGTTTCATCACAGACAGAATGAATAACAGCAACGTAATAGTGGCTTGGCGAGCCTGTTTTAGTTCAATTTTTATTCCGATCACGGGTCAAACACTCATTTATGTAGCCGTTTGTTAGACTTCTGTCAAAAACTAATTTCTTTTCAATGCCAAAACAGATTTTGTGTGAAGATGTTTTCACGCGTGCAGCACTGCCCTAAATTTTTCCACAGGTAGATGTGTTATCTTTCAGTCTCCCGTCTCTGGAATCCAAAGTCTGTGTGAAGTAAGACTGCAGAGATGTGAGAATAGCAGAAGTAACTGACCGGAGAATTCACAGTAATTGTGCGTCATGCGTCCTGCTGCATGCCCTCCACTTGTCTAGTCAAAGCTCGCCTGAAGAGGATTTTCTCCATCTTGTTCGACAAATGACAGGAAATGGCTTTGGATGGTGTCTAGACTTGATTCTTGTGAAATCATTGATGGCTTTAGTATCAAGTGTAAACCTACATAATTGTATTAAGAGCTCGACAGAGTTCCTTGCGGTTCCTTCCCATTCAGCTTTGCGGTGCATTGAAGCATATCCTGGCTGCCACTGTTGGGGGCTGAGGTGAAGCCTGGACAGGTTGTCAGTCTATCACGCAGCTAACACACACCGACAGACAGCCAGTGCTGAGCCGCCCAAATGCTACTGAAAAAGTCTAGAATAATTTCACAGTGAATAAAACAAGAACATTTTGCAGCTCTGTTCTTAGTGCCGTGAAGCTCAGCTGTACTGTCTGAAGCTCACAGTGCTAACACTCTCAGAGCGATAATGCTAATAAGATGATGTTTAGCAAATATACATTTTCCAGCGCTCGCTATCTTAAGCTATATCCAGTTATGGTTAAAAGAAAAGAGAGAAACGGATCTGCTTAAGCTGCTCTTTAGACTGACGCATGGTGACAAATGGAAAGCGCCCACACTCCTTTCAGCCCTCTCAAGGGTTTTAAATTGAAGTCAGTCACAATGTAATCCAGGTAATTGCATCTGGGAGCACATTTTTCTGTCCTATCTGCTCGAGCTTAACGTGATCTATCTTTATCTTGCTTTTATCCCTTTCATCTCTGGTTACACCAAACACCCTCTCTAATTCTTCCCCAGCTGATTGATTATAAGGCTGTTGAAGTAATAAATTGACTGGACATTGTGTCAATGTGCCGTGCACCTTCTGACTGTGCCGGCGGTCTAAAGAGGCATTTCGCTCCAGCAGGAGATTTTGTTATCGGCACTGGATGAGTCACGCGGCGTTCAGCATCTTGTTAGAATTGTGCACTCATCCCGGTTGGGTCTGTGAAGTTCAAGAGCTCATTAAGTGCTAATCAGCATCGTGTGGCTGTTTTTTATTACAAACAAAAACAGGCTGGTGGCGTTACTTGAAGCATTTCATGCTGATCACTATTATGCA
>VURO01003623.1:0-10861 GCA_015108175.1 Pelvicachromis taeniatus | reverse complement strand
GCGGGGGGTGCGCCCCCCCCCCCCCCCCCCCCCCCCCCACACACACATCCCCAGGCAGGGCCCTTGCTCAGAGCCAGGCCTCTCAGGGTGATCATGTGTATATGTGAACAAGCATTTTGTGGGTATTGCACTCTGCAGAGCAGAGAAAGCTGCACATGTTGGCTTCTTTCCCGCCCCACGTGTGCGCATGCGCACATGTGAGTTTGTGCGCGTTTGACGCACATGCGGAGACAGACGGCGCAAACCTGCATCTGTCTGATGATCCATGATGCTTAGCAAATGAGCAGAAAATCTGCAGCTGTAATGGGACCAGTGCAGGTTGGATGGAGGGGAAGGTAACAAATGTGTGAACAGAGCGGTGGAAATGCTAAAATGAGTGTGCACAAGGCTGTTAATGCAGGCTGAATGCTAGAGTTGACTTTGTTGTAGCCATTGGACCTGGACACCATGTGCTGCCAGAATATATATATATATATATATAACCTTTGACTTAAAAAACAAAGAAAAAAACTGTCATCAAAGTTTTAGCAACAAGGGGACAAAATTTATAACTCTTATAGTCTTTTTTTTTTCTTTAAAGAAAGACTCATCACAGGGTTAAATCTGTTAAACATAAACAAATATTATTCAGACAGTTCTCAGTTTATCATTCAGATCATTTGAACTTTAAACATGAGCAGCGGTCTGTTGACCTCCATTCATTATATTCATAGTCACTTATTCTCCTTTATTTTGTATTCTAATTCTGTACTATGCTAATTTCCTTCGGTTGTTCTGCTACTGGAAACTGAATTTCCTGGCGAAACCTACCCGAGGGATCAGTAAAGTTCTATCTATCTCTATCTATCTTTACAACTCTCTTGCACTGTTTTAATAATCTGAAGATTTTTTTTCGTGAACTGTCCTGGACTTGTATTTAAACAGGAACTATCAGTTATGTGTCAGAAAAGATAACTACATTAGAAATGGAGTTAAACAACACTAGCTGGTCATGGTAATGATTTCAAAGCATAATCTAACTGGCATATCTTGTTAAATGGCTTGTGGTCTTGTGACATCTCTAGTACTCTACTAATATACTCTAATACCTGTAAAAATCTAACAATGGCTCCTTTTATCCAAAATACGACAATAGTTTAAATAAGTTAACCATGTGACGTTTCGGGTCAGCTCCACAGGATGCCAGTCATTATATGAAACTGGAAGTCTTGAAAGTGAGAGTTCTCTAGTTGTTTCTGTAAGCACTGAGTTGCATTTTCTTTTTCACCATGTACACTATTGAAAAATGCAAATAAACAAAGCTAGCTGAGTAGTTTGCAGTGTTGCACCAAGGACAACATGATAAGAGTAACCCAAACCTTCTAACCAACTCTATTAGTGCCAAATCAGTCATAACGTTTATACAGGTTGTCCTCTTGCATTATGATTTTACAGCTCTGGTCTAGGGAGCTAAGCTAATGGCAGTGCTAGCCAGATTAGCTGTGTGGTGTGCTAGCATTAAGTATTTTCCTACTGCTGTTTGTGTGTACAAAGTAAAAGCAGTGCTCTGGTGTGGTGACCGATTACCATATTGAAGTGAAATTATTGGTGAGCAGTGGCTTCCTGGAAGAGCATACTAAAATTAAATGTACCTCTGCATAGGCCCTTAAAAGCCTTATATTTGTCCCCTATTTGTCCTCAGCCCACACTTTGAACCTCCCCTGTTTTTGTTTTACATGTACTATATTATACTGCATCTCCATCATACACAAACTGTATAAACACGTATGAGTGACTGAATGTGGCTAGTTACCTCCAGTTTCAAGGCGTTTACAATCATGATCAGTGACTCCCAACTTCAAAATGGGGCCTTGCTGTTGAGGGTCGGCGACTGTTGTTGATGATATGCCACCGTGGCTGACGTGTGCTATTCAAACATAAGCTTGTGTGGTCACGTTCAGCAGCCGGGAAGTCTTGATTCATGCGGGCATTATGCACGCTGGACGCTTATGGCACCTCTCTCCGTTGCTGTGCAGTTGGGCCCATTTGTTTGGAAATGGGTTTACATACATCTTCTTCTCGATGGCTCTCCCTCTTTCCCTCCCTCAGCTTACTGCTCTTGCACACACACATTTGGTAAAGTGGAAGCCACAAAAGTGCAGCCATATGAACCGTAACAGGGTGTTTAGGTGGTGTAGTTCACTCTCTTTTGGCCATGCTGAAGGTGTTTACTACTGTAGGTGGCTTTGGTTAAGAAAAGCTTTAATATACTTTTAAATGAAGGATCAGGTATTTGCAGCAATTTTATGTAGAGCTGGAGATATTTCCATTTTATAGTTTTTTCCCAAGTATATAAAAACCCACATATTTAGAAGCATTAGGCATAAGAGTATATATTCAGAGATTGTAAGGTTTTATTTTCTAGACTTAAAGCTCTCCACAGCTAGAACTCTTACCCCAATATATCATCAGCTTTATCATTTAGCTCTGGCCCAAAAGATAAAAGTAATGCTAGCAAAGTTAGCAGTAAAACGTGGCAACAATCAGGATTTTACTGTTAAACATTGATTTTTTTACTGACATAATTTGTTATTTTCTCAAAGCATGGTGCTAGAAAATGCTATCTTTATGCTAAACATGAACCAGTTCTTCCTCGCTAATGTTAGAAATTCAAGTAATTTAAATGTTATATGGTAGCTGAGTCTAAATCAAACCACACAGTCTTAATGTCAGATTTGAACCATTAAACTTGATTAAGAAAACTTGAACAATAACTGTTGCTTATCAATCCATGACTATTTACTGTGGAAGAGATAAAAGCTTCAGTATTTTCCCCAGTTACTATCCTGTGGCAAGTTTTAGGTTCTCCAGTCTACAACTATGTTAGTATTAGCATTAGCTTGAGCTAGCACCCAGGCTCTGTCCTGTTGACCTCTTTTTAATTGAGAAATTCTGGGCCACTTTTCAATCTGATATTATTACTGGGATCCTTTTGTGTTCACATTGTCATGATCATGATTGTTATTTTGATAGTTTTGCCATTATTTCTTATGTTCTATTAGATTGATGTCATTAGCATGCTAAAAGTAATGTTACTATGCTATATCACCTGGAAATGAGCTATTAAATTTATTCAGAGACTACTGCACTTTTTATTACATTAATTTCATATCTTTTCATACAACCTTCATTGCTCAAAAAGTATTTCAGCTAGTGTCAACAGTAGTTTAATGCTTGTGGTACTTCCTCATGTCTCTTTGGTTCTAAAAAGAGGTAATTCGTTAGCTCATTCAGCTACGCTATGTGGACAAAATTATTGGGCAACTCCTGTTAATCTTTGCATACATGTGTTTTCAATTCCATTGCCACAGGTGTATAAAATCAAGTGCCTAGCCTTTACAAACATATATGAAACGAAGGTTAGCTCTAAAGAGCTCACTGAATTTGGCCTTGGGTCTGTAATTAGACGCCACTGCTACAACACGTTACTCTGTGAAGTTCCTTCCTTCCTTGATATTCCGCCATCAACTGTAAACTCAATAAATGTAGTGCTCCAAACCTTGTCTTGCATTAACATCAGCACACAAACCATGACCCAGGAGCTTCATGGCTTTGGTTTCCAATGTAAAGCAGTTCCTGTAGGTGTATTCTTCAGATGGCCCAAGGCCTTTTTCCATATATTGTAGTTTTAAAACATGACCTCATTTGAAATGCAGGACTGATAATCTGGCATACCGGGCATTTCCTGGTGCGCCAATGCACTTTTGGGCCGGTGTGCACTGGCCATACAAGCACCGACAGCAGCCCATTGATTCATTTTCATTACTGACACTGGATTGCTCAATCAAACTTCTCCCCTACCTTCTCTGCGCCCTCTCACAGCTTACAGAAAAAGTTGGAAAAAAGTAGAGCTGGAAAGCTAAAAGAAAACAATAAAAAGAAAAGCAAAAATAGATGCAGCAAAATGTGTCAAATTAACCGACATCTAGCTGTCGTTGCTGCTGCACCTTGAATAGTAGTACCAGCAAAAACTAGATGGAGATCATTAGGAAGGGAGCGATTTAAAAGTTCAAGTAAAATTAATTGCTATTTTGACCTGATTAAAACCTGTTTTAATATCTATTATCAAACAAAATGAAATGTATACATAATATTTTTATGCACAATAGATATATATCGATGAAATTGTATTTTGTTTTATTTTTTGAGTAATCATGGGGGGTTGCCTGGACCAAAAATGCCAGGCCCCACTTTTTGTCCCAGTCCAGCCCTGCTCACGGTCTACTTTTTTGGTGATTGGTGAGTTCGTAGAGTCACTGCTTTGCCTCTCCAATCTAAGATGGATATTTTTGCACTTCTATAACCGTGGCTACGTTTCTCTATGAGTGTCCCATATGTATATGATCATAATTAAGTCATGATGTGGTTTAGAGGAACTTGTTTATCCTTCAATTTGTTGTGTAGCCTGTAACAGTGGTGCAGTGTATAGCCTTATTAATGATATTGGAGCGACTCCTTTAGCACTCTTTAAAATGTACATTTTAATGGATATTTCAGGGCATTTTAGTTTAAAACCTCTGTTTTGTGAGTGCTAGTGCAAATAAGTGACAACATGAATGTCCTACTTTTAAAAAAATCCTTTATTTTTATTGTATTCTTTTTAGATAAATAATTTTATCTAAAAAATGTTTAAATTTGGTTACCCATCAAGCTCATGAACTCAGGCTTTCATTGAGTTCACTGAAGGATTGGTACATATTAAGCAGCCTCCTGATTGGGTTGCTTGATAGAATTTCTACCCAACCTTTTAACTCCTTAACGCACCAGTCTCGAGGAGAGACACCAGACGTGATTTCTGGAAGTGTTACAACTGCAAAAGCCTCAATAGGAGTATGATTGGCCACACTTAGACGCACACTCTCTCTTTCCCTGCTCCACAGAGCTGCTGCTAGCTTCCCCCCTTTCACTTTTCCTCCCTATTTCCTCCCTCCCTTCTTTGTCCATAGCCTGGAGTGAGCGTTCAAGCCAGCAGCACCACAAAAGCGGCTTTGAGGGGATTGCACGCTGGCCGCCGACCCCTCTGAGCTCACACCCATCACACATTACTCACCAGCAGGCCTTAGCTGCAAACTAGGCTGGGAAATACTGCATGTCACTGAACCGGAGAGAAAGGAGGGATTGTCGGTTTTATCCTGCTAAACTCTTTAGTCTGTTTTCATTTCAGAGCTTGTTTTTTAATGTAGCGTACCTTGAGTGGTGATCTTTAGCCTGTATAAATGATGAGTAATTAGAGGAGAATTAAACAATGCAGCACAGAGCAGAGCACAATAGAACTTTGTTGCTCAACCACATTGGAAAATTGCCTCAGCATGGACTGTCAAGTCAAATATCCCTCTCAGCTCTTGGCTTTTGGTCGTGCACTGTCAGTTCGTCGTTCCAGGAAGTGATGTCGGCTGTGTGTGAACATGTGTATAGAATATGTGACTCTATTTGCTGCGCAGCAGACTTCAGTTTGCATTTAGTTTCTTTTTCCCTCTCCCCCCCCCAAAAAAGAAAAAATGAATAACAGAATAGCACGGTTTGCTTTTAGCCGAGCAGAATCAAGTTAGATCTGTTCTTCGGGGCATTCAGACAGATTTTCAGCTCTGATTATAAATAGTTTTCACACAGCCTGAAAGGTAGTGTTAACTTCAACGTGTCAGGTGTCATCAATTTAGTTCAAAACGCACCTTTGTTCACAACATATGGCATCACATGTGTTTTTATTACTATATATTTCCATTGAAGTGGATGTCTTCACTGTCAAAACAGAAGAAGTGACAGAAAGCTTGAGGTTTTCCTGCTTCTTTGTCTGTGTCACGTGAAATGAAAGTACATCTGCATCTGCTGAGACCGAAACTGTCACGTTGTAGGTGTGAGGTGGAAGCTAGACGTAGGCTGATCGATTCGAGTATCGATATCGATGTTGGTATCGGTATCAGAACGATACTAGTGCGATTAATGAGAAGTTCAGGATACAGCCAACTGAAGTGTGAAAAATTCATTATGACACACTGCTCTCCCGTACGTAACCTGCCTTAACAAAATCAAAGTATCAGTATCGGTATAGGTATCTGCAATACTGGCCCTGTATTTACTTGGTACCAGATTGATAGTAGAAGCAGTAAAACACGCCGCCCTACTGTAAGATTCCCTGCTGCGGGCTGATGTATATGTCGTAAACCTCTCTCAAACTACACTTTAACCTACATTCATCCAACCTGTGTGCCCTCCTCCTCCCCCAGCTACACCTCTGAACGACACTGTTACGTAACGCCGCTCAGAGTCTTTCATGCAGATAAAACTGCACCCACAGGAGCTCGTGTCACACCTCGGATCCATCCTCTCATCTCTAAATGCCATTTGTATGCAAAATATTTCATTCAGTGGCTGACCCCGGCCTTTTTTTTTTTTCTTACACCCTTGCAAGTACAAGCCAATTGGACTTAAATTAAGAGAATGCCACTGACAATAAAGCAGCTTTGGTGAAAACCAGGGGAAAGTGTATTCATCTCAGCTTCATTTCCATCTCTCGTGGCTCGCTGTTCTGCTGCATCTCTGTGCTGCACCTTCCAGAAACAACCTGTCAATCAAACTGTGTAGGCGGCACTGTTTTTTTGTTCTTTTATATACATTTTATTTTCTGTCGAGCTGCTTAGCCACATCGAGATGCCCAATGGTTCTTTAAAATCAAACATGTTTCTGGGCAAGAGCTGACAACACAAAGTATGGAACGGTGTTTGTGAACTTATATTATAGGCCAGGCAGCACATAGATTAAACTAGAAACAGAAAACACAGGGAGATGCCAGAGTGCCACTTCAGGCCTTAAAATTGACACGAGAGGTGCTTTTGGTGTTTTTAGAGGAGCCAGAACTGAAAAAAAAATCTTACAAGTATTATCGAGAGGCTAAATTTCCAAAAACGTCCAAAATTCCAAGAGATTATTCCAAAAAATAATCTCACAGTTAGTGGGAGTGAAGAAAGATCCCAACTGATTCTGGAAACATGGGATGGATTCAGAGGACTGAAGGTGCTCACGCTGTGGGGTGGTGGGCACGCCCCAATTTACAGTGAAAATAATGAAAAATATGACCCTTTTATTTATTTATTTATTTTTACTAAAAGTCAACTGAAGTCCTTATGAAAGCTTGCTTCTGCCTCTGAAATGTGTGTTTTTTTTCCATTTATCAGTTGGGTTATTATCTCAAATATTTGACTTAATGACTCAAAATTTCACATTACTGCTTCAAAATCTTGAATTAGTTCCTCCAAAGATAAAAAGTTTGAGTTAGTGAATTTTTAGATAATAACCCCCCAATTTTTTATGTTTGGTTGGCAAAAAATTGCTCTTTTTTTCAGTGGTGGAAACAAGTTTTCAGAGTTTTTTCTGATAAACTGATTGAAAAATTAGATTGATCAGATTATTTGAGGCGTCAACGGACTTTTGTTTGCCAGAGAAAAAGTTTAAGGATCACACAATTAGCTCAACAATAACTCTTTTCTGACAGACTCCTCACTTCTAACAAGGCTTTTCTTTCACTTTGGAAGGAGAAGCGGCATCCTGTTAGACTTTAGAGCAGCTCACATTTATTCTTGGGGACAAGAATGTTTACCTCGAGCTAGATGTTTATTGGGTGGCACGCTCTGGGAGGTTTCGAGGGTCATTTTATTCCTGTTTGGTTGCTTATTAAGCACTGTGTGATGTGAAGGCCGCAGACTCTGTTTGTAATAATAACAGGATGGCTCTCAAACACCCCACTTCACAGTTCTTGTTCATCATTATGTCTGAATGTTTGAAGCATTATTTGGTTTCTTTTTTCTGTCTAAAAAAGAAGCCGACGGTGCACAAACTTTATCTAAACAAGTACGGCCCGGATCTACTTCAAACTAGGTGTACTGTTTTTCAATGTTCAGCTGAAAGGACAGACAAAAAACAAGCAGAAGATTTACTAACCAATGTACTGATTCCTAAAAGCTTTTTGAAATTGTTAAAATATTTTTTTTGAGTAACAAAGAGCTGTTTTCTGTAAAAGTCTGCATTTTTGGATTAATTTTCTACTTACATATGTTTAAACGTTAGGCAGGCTGAAGGTTAAACACCTGAATTCAAAGCACTGGGAAGAAGAAGCAGAATACAGAAAGGCAAAGTGTTCGCTAATGATACAACATATACCTTCCTCCCTTTTGATATGAAGTATCCCCACATTAAATTAATTTACACTATAATATCTAATTACATCTTTATCTTCTTCTATTACAAAGGAAAAATTGAGCAGTATATCCACACAAATAGACACTCACAACAATCAAACGTCCCCCGGCACGGACCAATCAGAAGAGAGCAGCTCAGGTCACTCTCCTTTTTATGAAGATTTGATACTAAATTTATGATGAGATGTAAGACGTGCTTTTCTCCCCCCCCTTTGAACTTTAAAATGTGATAAATAAAGTTGTATTTAAATATGGAAATAAAGTAACTTAAACTTAAAGAAAAAAATTGTCAGAGCACATTCGGTTAAAAACCCACAACCCTAATAAAACACATCAGATAAATACAGATAAAGACTCAAATAATGTCTGATTTTGGAAAACTTCACGGGGAGCCACACAAAAGATGAGACAAAATTAAATTATTAAAGATTATATGGAAGAAATTCAGTTTTGTAGTCATTAGCAATACGTTATTTTGTATGTTTTCTATGTAAAATCAAAAGTATCCATATTATGGTTAAAAAAACAAACGGAAAACTAAAACTTACTGTTTAAAACAAACAGACGTTGTAGTGAGCTAAAATAAAAACTAGACTTTAACGTAAAAGTATCAAAAATAAAACGATACAAAAAAGTTTTGATGTGTTTCTTCGTTGATTCTCGGATGTTTGAATTAAAGTTCATCGGCCTTCAAAAAGTGTTGATTGTTTTACTTTCTTAAGTTTTTCCACTGATAAAAATTGCCAATAGGATAAAGAATGAAAAACTAGACTAAAACTAATAATTTGTAAACAATAAAACTTACGTAATTTGCTTTTCGGCTTTACAAGAGACCTACACTGTATTGTACAATGTTTACAATACATCACAATGTATTTTTTATATTTACATGTTTGAAATAAAACATTTAATCAATAAAAGGAGCAAACCTGCTTTGAAAGCTAAACTGAACTGAAAAAAAGAAAAAATGTAAAAGTAAAAATAAAAATAAAACAATTTATTTAATAAATTCAAATCCGATACATAATTAAATGTAGGTATACCACAGTGTAAAAAAAAAACGCTCAGGGACAAACCTTACATTCTCATGTTTGCAAAGTCAGATGATGTCAAAAAGTTGTAAAAGTAAAGCAAACAAAGTGAATAAATGTCACCTGTAAGTGTTAGATTGTTTTAGATGATATAATCTGATAATTATGATCTTGTATCAGTGTGTAAGCAGCATTTCTACCTTGCTGAAGATGACCTTTTGGGGGGGTTTAACTCTTAAAACTACTAAAACTACATTATTAATTAAGTTACTCAAATTAATACATGTTAAATAACACAGTAATAAATGATAATAATTGAAAGTTAGAGAAAAATGTGTTTAAAATAAAAAAAGCTGAAGTACAAATAAGTAGCTCTACTTAGGTCATTTGGCTACATTGTTTTCTATTGTTCTCAATTTGAATTGATGTAGTTACATTTTTTTCATTTATTTATTTACTTTTTACAGTCTGATTCTAATGTCTGCTTTTTTCTTTGTCTCGTCCTCTTTCAGGAGCGCCACACTCCCCTGGTGCACGCACACACACACACACACACACACACACACACATGTACACAGATATACACACACGTACACACATGTACACACACATGTACACACATATACACACGTACACAGATATACACACACCTACACACATATACACATATACACATATACACATATACACATGTACACAGATATACACACATGTACACACATATACACACGTACACAGATATACACACATGTAAACACATACACACAGGTACACACATATACTGCTTTGTTAAATGCATTATATAAAAAACAGCCAAAGCCGGCTACATTTCTATGGCTTCGTGCTTGTTTCTTCCTCTCTGCTGCACTACTGGGTTATTTCACCATCTCAGAGTACTGGAAGCAAAATGAATGATGAAGGACGGTGCTGTAAGATGTTACACCGTGGCATCCAAACATCCTGTGGCTCTCCAAACAGCCGCACGGCGAGGATCCACAAAATCTTTGTGACTTCAGGATAACAGTCGTGTTTGCACGCAGCTCACAGTCGCTCAAATAAGTGTGTGTGTGTGTGTGTGTATGTCTGTGTGTGTGTGTCTATGTCTGTGTGTGTGTGTGTCTGTCTATGTCTGTGTGTGTATGTCTGTGTGTGTGTGTCTATGTCTGTGTGTGTGTGTGTGTCTGTCTATGTCTGTGTGTGTGTGTGTGTGTGTGTGTATGTTTGTGTGTGCGTGTGTGTCTATGTCTGTGTGTGTGTGTGTGTGTGTCTATGTCTGTGTGTGTGTGTGTGTCTATGTCTGTATGTGTGTGTGTCTATGTCTGTATGTGTGTGTGTGTGTGCGTGTGTGTCTGTGTGTGTGTGTCTATGTGTGTGTGTGTGTGTGTGTGCGTGTGTGTGTGTGTGTGTGTGTCTATGTCTGTGTGTGTGTGTGTGTGCGTGTGTGTGTGTGTCTGTGTGTGTGTGTCTATGTCTGTGTGTGTGTGTGTGTGTGTGTGTGTGTGTGTGTGTGTGTGTGTGTGTCTGTGTGTGTGTGTGTGTGTGTGTGTGTGTGTGTGTGTGTGTGTGTGTGTATGTGTGTGTGTGTGTGTGTGTATGTCT
>VURO01003617.1:4205-15252 GCA_015108175.1 Pelvicachromis taeniatus | reverse complement strand
AGCCTAGCCTAACTTTAAAATGGTAAATGGCCTGCATTTGTATAGCGCTTTCTTAGTCCGTAAGGACCCCAAAGCGCTTCACACTACATTCAATTACACACTGGTGATCGCAAGCTACATTGTAGCCACAGCTGCCCTGGGGCGCACTGACAGAGGCGAGGCTGCCGGACACAGGCGCCACCGGGCCCTCTGACCATCACCAGTAGGCAAACATGGTTAGTATCTTGCCCAAGGATACTTGGCATGTAGACTGGAGGAGCCTGGGATCGAACCACCGACCTTCCGGTGCGGAGGTGACCCGCTCTACCACCTGAGCTACAGCCACCCCAGGCAAGGAAAAAAAGATGTTTAAAACTTTTTTTTTTTAAACAGTTGTAGTTTTGTTATTCTGCAGTGTCATCACACAGCCACACCCATTTATTTTTGCTGTTATGCAGGTAGGAATTGCAGTATTGTCCTGAACAATATGTGTCACCCCTCAGACAAAACCTCTACATCAGCAGAGGTACTGCTACTGGCAGTAGCACAAGCAGTTTGGTGTCAACTTTATTGTATGGCGTGTCTGCCAGTACCGCACCCATAGCCTCGTTTGAAGTCCACATGAGCTCTGCCACCTGGGCATGTATAGTTGATGCATTATGTAAATTGTCCCCAGATGAGTCAGTAGAATGACAAAAACTGAGTCAGTAGAGTCGCAGTGACTCAATGACTTGAAGAAAATATTTTTGTTAAATGATTGTTATTATTGTGTTCAGTCTTAGACACAGTTTCAAAGAAGCTGAAATGTCCAGATATTTTAAATACTTTTCACATGACTGGTTATCTTACCACACTCGACAACTTAATTGCATTGAACTGCTAAATTAATTGTATAATTTAGCAGCTTTGCATACTCTAAACATTTAAACTGAAATATTAGTACAATTTTTGATGTATCCCTTATTCGCACTGGGTCATTACAGCTGGTAGCTCCACACATTTGATTTTTTTAAACGTGCAGATTTGTTGCCCTTCCTTGCAACCTTTCCCATCGTCCACAGGATTTGTGTCTCATCTTAGAAACAGCTGGAGATCTTTCACTTTTTAGCCAAATATGAAAACCCAGATTTGAAGTCAGTGTTTTTTTGACAATTTGATGATATCACCAACAAATGTTACAGGATCATATTATTTGGAAACCCTCGCATACTCAGCAGGTTTCATGATTTTGATTATGTATCTGTTGGTTAGCACATCAAGAAGGTTTAGAGCTCTAGCTGGGTTGTAAGATTTTATAGAAAGTGTCTCATTTTAGATTTTAGACTTCTTCCCACATCTTGCTGAGAGTGATTCTTCTGAGCATCCTACACTTTTGAGTCCTGCCTGTCAAGGTGCCAGCCAGCCAGAAGAGAAAATGGAAGGAAGTGATGTCCTGTTTAAGCGAGAGACAACAGTAGAAGCCCAGAGGAAGGTCCGTCAGAACAGCAATTTGTCTGTTAAGCAGATCAAAGACTTCTTGGACCCACAAAAGGAAGTAAACATGGAATGTTATCTCCTTCCTCCTAAAACACTGTTGCGATACGGTCTAGTTTTGGACATTGTTCAGCCCACATGTAGGAGGTCCGTCTGCTTCACTAAAGGGTGGGTTCATTAATTCTCTTTATCTTATCATCATTCCCTTAATTTTTGTCACTGCTGTAATAGATTATTTTTAATGAACAATTTGAATAGTAAACAGGTTTTGCAAAATTTGAAAAAAGAAAGATTGGGCAAAAATCTTGACCCACTATTAATTTCTTTATATTTTTCTAGGAAAATGGGAAGGCTGCAGTAATTTATTAAAAGATGTGCATACATGGAAATACAGTATACACAAACAGAGTTAGACAGAAAAACATAGTTAAGAACATTGCACACAGAGCATGTTCCTAAAACGTTATGTGAAATTCCAAATTTTATCAAACTTATCATGTAACTTAAGATTGACATTCTATTGGTAGAAAGAGAAGAGTAGATATGACTTTTGAATCTGCTGTTAATGATTTCTCTTTTTTTTCAGGCCCTCTGCTTCTTTTTTCTTCCACTTGTCCCATTTCTTTTTAAGAACACACTGAATACAATGCCAACATATGCCAAGTGTTCAGCTTACCTTTCAAAATTAAATTTTTTTTACAGAATTTGCATTTTGCAGTACAGACTGCTAATAACAACTCGCCTAAAGATACAAAAATTGGTTTTCTGTCATCTGTAGACATAGCAATGTCTAACCTTGGGTTAGGTGCGAAAATGGTCCGGTACAATGACTGGAGTGTGCGTGCGTGTGTGCGCGCGTGTATTACCAGAATCATTTTGTGTGTTTGTGCAATATGCATAAAATCTTGTCTACTATATTTTGTTGCAGCATCTACACACATATGTATAAATTAAATTAAAAAGAGTAATGTTGTTATTGTAACTTCATGTTCATATTGTTTATCCATAGCTATGGCCGGTATGTGCAGGGAACAGGCTCAGTATTGCAGTGTTGCATGGAAACCAAGGTACGTTTGGGTTTTTGTAAAGGTGACTCTGGACCCAGAAAATGATCTCTGTGAGTGCTGCCTATTCCAGAGAAATAATACTGTAGATTAATGCTGTAGAAAAGCTAAAGAGTCAGCACACAGTTCATTTTTTATAACCAAATGCAGTCTGTGATGCTGTTTATTACTAAGCCGATGGCTGCTCATTAGAGCTCTGATACTCTAAACTGGATTCACTTAAACGTCACTAAAACTTTTACTGCCCCACTTCTGGAGATGAACATTGTTTTTATTTTGTCACAAAAAAGTGAAATTAATCTGCCTGACTGAACAGGTATTTTTGGTGTGTGTTCTGAGTTCTAGTAGTTTTCAGCAGTAAGCGAGATTGGCAGCAGATTAGAATCAAGTTTAAAAAACACTTATAGGTTAATCTGTGTATTCTAACAGGTCTCACCACTATGGTGATCCTTCCCACAAAGCTGTATGAAGGATATAATTCTTATTTTTTCTATAATTTTTACATTTTCCTTTGTGTAGTAGCCCAGGATATACTACTTTCAACGCTTAAATGGAACAGTGCTTAAAAGACTCTTATGATTGATTGCGTTTGCTTTGTGTCCTGTCCAGATTGAAAGTGTCTTTATGGGTCTGGACCAGTGCTCCGAGGAGGAGAAACTTCAGCGGCTGTTAAAACTCAAGCTTCGTTATTTTAGTCCCAGAGAAGTAGCCAACCTCATGGGATTCCCTCAAAATTTAGGTAAGTCATAAATCTGTCCAAGAATTCTTGTGACCATTGTGCTATCAAAATCTACTTTCATAGATGGATAGATGTTACTCTTTGTGATCATTCAAAGCAGTACTAAGAGATTTCTTGTAGTTGCTCACCTGGATTGTACACATCTCAAGAGGGATTTTGACCCACTCATCTTTACAGACACTCTCTAAATCTTTTAGATTTCTTGGCTGCAGCGTGGCAAATCAAAGCTTAAGCTCCCTCCACAGATTTTCTATAGGATTGAAATCTGGAGACCCGCTAGGCCACTCCATGACCTCAATGTGGTTCTTCTTTTGCCACTTCTTTGTTACCTTGGCAGTGTATTTTGCGTTACTGTCATGCTGGAAGACGCTCTGACTGAGAGCATGTGGTTCTCGACCAAGATTAATGATGAACGACCCCGTCCATTGGCCTTCAGAGCAGCAAAGTCATGATGCCAAAGATTTTTGGTTTCATCTGACCATAGCACTTTCTGCCAAGCCTTCTCTGAATAATTTAGATGTTCATTAGCAAACAGGTCTGTACATTTGCCTTCTTAATCAGGGGGACCTTGCTGGTGCTGCAAGATTTCAGTCCATCACATCATAAGCGGGTTACCAGTGATGTTCTTGGGGACTGTGGTCACGATTACCTTCAGATCATTCACAAGTTCCTTCATGATCATCCTCATCCCACAGGCTAAGATCTTGTATGGAACTCCAGACAGAGAGCTACTGATGGTCTTAGATCACTTCCATTTTCATGTAATTGCTGTAAAATTCTTCTCAGACTTCTTGATGCCATTCAAGCTTTGTGCAGGTCTACAATCTTGTCCCTGATGTTCTTTGACAACTGTTTGGTCTTGCCCACAATGGTGGAGAGATTGATTCAGTAGACACATTCCAGTCTGCCTCTCTCCATTAAAATGAAACTACCATTACAATTAGAGACTGCTCATTTACTCTGCTTCCATTGTAGAATATCAAACAATGTTAAGTCAGAAATATATGTATACACAATACATGTATTGTGGATTTATTTATTTTGTTGCTACTAATCATGGCACTACTGCTGTTAGGAAGAATATACAATATAGTATCTACTGCAGAATTGTCACTGGTTTAACAACAGACTCTGTTTTCAAGTATAAAAGTATAAAACATAATTTACATCTAACATCTTACTTTTCTATGCAAGTTAAGAGGGCTTTTGTTACATCAAATTATTATAATAATTTATTAAGCATCATATGCTTAACCTGAGATAACCATATTATTTTAGACATACAAATGGCATAAATTATTTAAAATGTATTAAAGCGTGTGTACAAAACTTGTAGGATTAGTTCCATACAACATAATTGAACTGTGAAATAATGTTAAACCTAATAAAAACACCTGGGCCCATACATACAAAAGATGTGTGTTGCCAAGCCATCATTATACGTGATTCTGAATAAGAGACATGGCTTACAATGGCTAAACACAGAATTATAATTTATATGTGATTTTTGCTGAAACATGAAGTGGATTGTATTCGTATTTGCTTGTTTTCTTTTGGGGTTTTTTAATTGGCACATGCACCAAGCAATTCTCAAATGATTCTATGCGAGACAGTAACATGTGCTCTGACATATCTGCCTGTATTAGTACTGGCTCCCTTTGTAGACAGAAATATATATTTCACTGCATTTATTATTTGTCTGTTTCTTCTTCATCTTGTTTTTAAGCCATGAATAATAATGTAGCCCAGTGTTTATGTTTTCTTTATTACTTTTTTCTGTTTTTTGCAGTCTTTCCAGAGAAGATCTCTACCATTCAGCAATACAGACTACTGGGAAATAGTCTCAATGTTGTTGTGGTGGCAAAGCTTCTGCAGCTGCTGGTCTCCTGACACTTCTGGGGAAGACACCATTTTTGTACATGTTTGGATTATATTACAAATATGTATCGTGGAGATTTTGTATGGAATGGTCATTCTTTAAAAATTCACAAAACACAAAAGTAGTTGATCGCCACGAGCCAATGTAAAATTAATGAGTGTGTATATCTTCTGTTTCTGTTTCAGTGTGATTTTTTTTTTCTGATCACAATATGTTTTCTAATAAAAATTCTTAAACACTGTAGAGCACATTTTGTACAGTATTTATTCTAGATTTATTGAACGATATTTTAACATCCATTTACCTCCATCTTGTGGATGCAATCGGCTGTTGTCACAGAAAGCGGGTTCAGTGTCATTGGAGACTAGCTATCCCTTTAATGCAGTGTGTCCTCATCAATGATTGGAGTGAAGCAAGATAACAGGCCAGCAGCTTTTTTTTCTAGTGGTTTGTGCATGACGGTAAACTGGTAGACTATGTCTATTCTAATAAATCATGTGTGGGTGGGTGGGTTGTGTGGGAGGGGTCTCTACTAGCCTGTCTGTAAAAGTCACTGATGTCAATCATTTTTTTATGTAACTACCAATGTTGACTGATCATTTTTTGTGTTGTACTGTTACAGTACTGGAAAGTTAGTTTGACACGAATCACAGCTAGGTCACGAGCCTTTCAAAATGTAGGTACAAAGGAGGCTTTTTTTTATATGCTATTAAATTTTTTGACCAACCATTGATCACAACTGCTCAAGAATTTGTTGATTTGTGGGTAACTGAATGCAGCTTTTGAAATTTTGTCCAGTAAGTTATCAGAACGCCCCACAAAGTCCATAGTTTGACTTTTGTTTTTCACAATGTTGGAAAAACCACACACATTAAAAAACACAAAATCTTTACCCACCCAATGTACTTCAGATACCTGTAACTTTGAAAATGTTCATATTATAAACATGAAGAGATTCATTTTTATGGCTTCATAAAGCGAGCCAACCAAAGATCTGAGGCTTTCACGTGGGGACATATGGAATGATCATGATGGGTTTTTTTCATAAACCTCAATCTTGTAATATGAGTTTTAAAATTCCACTAAATTAATTTGCCATAATTTAAATCAGCTTGCATGGTCAAAACTTGGATGGTTCATTAGTAAAGACATAAAAGTCTTGTATGAAAACGGTCTTTATTTAGTGTTAACCATGTCTGAGATCTGAAAACTACACTATGCACATAATGTCACCTGAAATGGGTTACTCATTTCTTAAAATCATGTGAGTGACATTCTCTTTCAACAATAAACCACAGTTAAACTATAATAAATAAACTATAGTTAACCATTTTGGGCAAATTAAGATGTACTTTATGGTTGTACTGTCAGGTCAAAGTCTTGGGAGTGAGCATTAGAGTGTGGCAGCATGTAAAACCCCAGTAGAATTGTTGAGGGTGTTCATGCATCACATCCAGTTTCCATGGCAGGGACACTGCGACTATACTACGTATTCGTATTCGTTCTGGTGGGATTGCAAGGACAGCTGAATGACCCAACACAACAGGGAAGCCAAAGGAAGATTAGCAATGACCAGTGAGTTGGTGTTTCTAAAAAAATGTTTACACTTTTCTTTGAATATTTCACGTCATGGGGATGCCATGCTATGCCAATGATAAGGTTTGTCATAAGCTTTGATTCTGAGAGAATGATTTTATTTGTAATTATAAAACTTAAACATATTTTTTAACCACCACCCTTATTGACCTAAATACGAACTTGAGTTTTGGACATTTGAATCTCTAGGCCTTGCATGGTGTCAGATGATGGTCACCTCGTCTTCACAACTGGTGACAATAAAGAAATCCGTTTCCAGACCTCAGCATCAGGCCGGGTTATAGTGGGAAATGAAGACCTCACCCAACTTTTGAGTCAAGTAAGCTTTCTCTTACTAGCAAATATTGTTCTCCTGTTGTTTCATAAGATTACAGCCTTTCTGCGATGGTCATTTCAATAACAGTGATTTCAGGCACAACGTTTGCGATGGCTTGGCATATAACATCCACATTTTGAAACACCCAAGAACAGCCTCTTAAAAAACAAAAAAAAGCAAAGTTCATGTCACCTTGCTAGTGAATGCATCCTAACAAAGTGAATACAAAATAACAAAATTGTGTTTTTCATAATGCGTAATTTTTCCATTCCTAGCAGACAACTATATTCCCACACAGATAACAGTTCACCGTCTTATCCAGTCACTAATTACTTTGGTGCTTTTGCTTCAATCTAGTAGTTAAAACAAATTGTTTTTACTGCCACCCATACTGGAACAGTAAAGCAAATTTCTCATTTCTCAACCTATTAAACTCTCTCTGACTTTTAAAAGTGTGTGATTATAACATCTCATCAGCTTTTAATGACCAAACACTGCTGCTTATCATATGACACTGTGAATCATTAACAAGAAAGGAAGCCAACAAAGCAAGACCAAAGCTCAGGGCTCGATACATTTGAGTCAGTGGATCCAGGATTACAGCTGCACAGCATTAAAGAATGTGGTCCCTCATACATGCGCACACGTTCACAATCTTTTAACATTTTTTTGATGAATGGGTTTATGAATAAGTGCTAAGCCTAATATAGATAAAACAAATGTTTATCTATAGATAGATAGATAGATAGATAGATCTATAGATAGATAGATACAAATGGATAGAACAAATGTTTTTTGGATCTGGTATACCCCAGATGTCTACAGATTTCTAAATTATGATGCTGTATTGTGAGTACTGTATTTAGGTTGCTGATATACTTGCGTCTTTCGGGCTAGATGTCGTAGTTTATTTCTAATTTATTTCATTTAGACACAGCTGTAATATCCATGCTTAACCTTATCAGGGTCGCAGGGGGAACCCTATCTATACCTGAAAAACTAATACTTAAATACTATGATTTATAATTGTGACAGAAATGTGTATGTGAGCCTAAAAATATCAAATGTTAATCAAAATTCATACATTTTAGCAATCAAATGAATGTATTGACACATATTACTATTCGAACTTACTTTCAAAATAATAGACATGTCTTGATAATTTTACTGACTCTGACTCTGAGGTGAGTCAGTAAAAGTCAAGAGCTTTCATGATTGTCATGTTGCTTCATTTTATTTTATGGATTAATCCTTTATTTTTTTTCATTTAAGTGTTTATTGAAGTTATGCATAAAATAAAATGTACATTATTTGATGGCTTCTTTTGTTCAAAGACAGATATGTACAATAGTCTGAATGACTGCCATCATTTCAAGTACCTTTCCTTCACGCATGTATGAAATGATGATGTTGCTTCTTGATGAGTACTTTCACACATTTGCATGTTAACTGTAACATGACTGCATGTCAAGCTTTTGGTACTCCCAAGGTTTTTATAGTGAATAAAAATAAATACAGTTAAATTAGTAAAAGCCTTTTCTAAACACTAAATCAAATCAGGCCACTATATATCATTTATTAGACCCTTTCTTTTAAAATTTCAGCTTTTTAACACTGAAGTGTCTGTTATGGACTTTCTAATTACAGATTAAAACCAACAAAGATGAAATTGACGACATTAAGTCTCACGGAGGAGCCATCCCTCCTGATGTCACCAACAAGCTAAACCAGCTTGATACCAAGGTAGGACAAAGCTAGTTCCTGGTGGTAAATTAAATCATTTTAATATTGCCATTAGCTAGGCAAACATGTTTAATGGCTTAACGTAAGTTATTTACTACTGTTTGTACTACCTATTTCACTATGTTCACTTCATTCCTTTTATTGATCTGTGAATAATTTTGATTCAGTAAAATAAAGTGATTATAATGAAAAAGCTATTTGACCAAAACAATTTCTTAATAACATAAATGCAGTTTATGTAGTCATTGTCATTGAACACATTTACACTGCCTCTTTTCATTCTTTTCAGGTTTCAACACTTGAGAATAAAGTGGTTACACTTGAAGAGGTGAGTCAGTAAAAGTCAAGAGCTTTCATAATTGTCATGGCTGAATCTGGTTACCATGCCTTACCTATCATGTCTTTCCTTGTTTCCCCTTGCAGACAGTCCAGAGGGTGTCATGCAGCAGTAATCCCTGTCAGAATGGAGGAACATGTCTCAACTTATTAAACTCATATCACTGTATGTGTACCGGCAACTGGGAGGTGAGTTCAGTATTGTTCTCTTCATATTATAACTTTTACAGGTTGATGTGTATGTATTGTAGACATTTACCAAAGTCAGTGGTTAGGACTGTTGCCACGCAGCCATGTGGATGGACCTTTCTATGTGGAGTTTGCATGTTTTTCCTGTATCTGCATGGTTTCTCTCAAACTTTCTGCCACGCTCCAAAGACATGCAGTTAGTGGGGCTAGGTTAAATTGCTTTTCGGTGTGGATGGATGGATGGATGGATGGATGGATGGATGGATGGATGGATGGATGGATGGATGGATGGATGGATGGATGGATGGATGGGGATGGGTGTGATATTACTAAATAACGTAATACAATACAGCTTTCCCAGATACCCAGAAACCTCAAACCTTTAGTCCTTGCAACAGTACTGTTTTACTATTTTGATAAACCCATGTTTTCTCTCTCTCTCTCTCTGTGTGTGTGTGTGTGTGTGTTAGGGTCCTAACTGTGCAACAGATGTAAATGAATGTCAGGTCTATTCAGGAACATCACAAAGCTGTCAGAATGGCGCAACCTGTGTCAACACCGCTGGATCATTCACGTAAGCCTTCCTCTTTTTACCTACTAATTCTATGAGTGCTTTACATGATGCACTTATGTCTCCTCGTGTCTTCTCTCCTCTTTTGATCCATAAGACTTTCTCCTCCACATCCTGGAGGTTTTTTAAATTTTTTTTTAAAGAAACATTGATGTCATTAGGATTCATAAGAAAACAGTATTTGTAGTATTTGTTTATCAAGTAGTGTGAAGTATGCATGCCAGACCCACTCATAGTACTCACTTTGGAGTATTGGAGTATTTGTGTATATTTATGGACATACAGCAGAGGTCCACTATAGTGTGTAATTACCTTGTAACACACAGTGCTACCTTTACAAACAGTGGACAAAGAAAGTTTTTGTAATTCTGCCTCCGTACACCTTGACAGTGAATTTTAAATGAAATAATCAAGAATTGTTTTCAATGCTTGAATGAAAATCCAGTGAATGTCTGAAGTCTAGAACCCATGAACATCACCTAAAGTGTTTTCTGATGCTCTGCCAGGCCTTTACAGCAGCCACCGCCAGTTACTGCTCGTCTTCAATAACTGAACAGCATGCTGTATTGGGTAGAGATCTAGTGACTCACTTGGCCATTTCACATGAAAAAGTCTTGGATTGCTTTTTCAGTACATTTTGGGTTGTCATTCTTTTGCAATCTTTTGCATTTCTGATCAGTTTTGTGGAATTTGACCACTCAGGTATATAGATGCCTGAGATTGAAACACACTCTTTCTGAAGTTAGCAGAACTACCACTATCAAAGCTGCTGACAGTCACACATACAAAAACACATACACCCTATGATCATGTTCCTCTTTGTATGCAGTTGCAGCTGTTCTCCAGAATGGCATGGGACTCTCTGTACTACGCGTTATGATGACTGCAGGAATGCAGGCAGTGACTTGTGTGTACATGGCTTATGCATTGATGCAGATCGAGTCATAGCTGGACAGGTAACTACTCGCTAAGCATTAAGCATCAGCCCAGAGCTGGTAGCACCTGAAGCTGTATAACGCATGTACACTTTTTCTATCTATCTATCTATCTATCTGTCTGTCTGTCTGTCTGTCTGTCTGTCTGTCTGTCTGTCTGTCTGTCTGTCTGTCTGTCTGTCACTGTTTTCTCACTGACTTTTGCTAATTAACAGCCTAAATACCAG
>VURO01003606.1:0-10258 GCA_015108175.1 Pelvicachromis taeniatus | reverse complement strand
TTGTTCCTCTTGGGGGGTACCCCCCCCCGTGTGGGCCCACCACCACCCAACCCCAACCCACAACAACAACAGCACACACACACACACACACACACACACACACACACACACACACACACACACACACACACACACACACACACACACACACACACACACAGCTTGTCTTTAAAGGAGATCTTATTGGATAAATAGCGGAAAAACAACTGCGGTGAACCCATTTGAATGTTTCCCCTCTGTCCTACCAAGAATGTGTTGTCTTGGAGAGCTGAGGTCAGACACACAAACAAGGCTTTGTTCTACATTTACCAGGCTTATTCTGTGCAGAGTGACTGTAGTGGGCAACACTGGCACACATTGTTCATGTATGCATCCGCTGAATGATTGGATAGTTAATTGGAAGAGAATATTTATTTATGAGTGTTGGTGCTGTGTATTAGTTTTATTTAATTTTGACTGTCAACACACTCACAAACATCTTCGGAATGACAATAAATTGAAGTTTTGCACTGGGAGGCTTTTCCATAAACCAAAAAAGAAGCGTTTAATTAAATGCATTTATGATTCTCAGAATTTAGACTTTGCATATAGTGCATGGACACATGCAGTACTGCTATTCGGATATGAGAATTTAGATGCTTTATTTAAAGTGTTGAATAGAGATGCCATTTCTAAAGCAGAGCTGCATAAATGAATTTCCGGAATGACGATGTCAGCAAATCACCATGTTATAAAGAAGATTCATACAAATTTCAGCAACACTTAGTCTCACAGGAACAGTTTGGCTGGTGTTGCTTTTTTACAAACGGTGAGCATCTTTGTAGATATCTAAAAACATCTGAGCAGCATTCTATGACTCACGGTCACAGAAAGCGATTAGCCTTTACATCGCCTAAACCCCGGGCTTCATTTCTACGGCTGGCTGAAGTGTGCTTGGAAAATGCAATTGCACAACCCTTGATTTGTGTCTGCTTGAAACAAGGCAGTTGAGACACAGGTGGCATGCATTGATGTTAGTTTATTTTTCTCCCCTCCCTTATTCTTTCTCCTTTTCATATCAATGTCCACTTAAATGCTATCCACTTCTAGCAGATCCATTGCTAGCACGCGCCACGGGTGAAAACGATGGTTCCTTGGTTGCTTATCATGCCCTCTACCAGACCAACAAGGGGTCTAAGCATGTGTATACAGGCGCCTGTGCACCACTGTTAGATTCCATTCTGTGCTGGATAAGTGGGGATTGGCATTTTCTCTGCCCGTCAGAGGGGGGGGGGTCATCTGCTCGAAACCGTGACAGCTGGGCAGAATTCTTTCACTCTTCCCGTATCAGAAAGAGAGACAGAAGTGAGGAGAGTCACAGACAGAGTGGGGTAGCCACAGTTTCCTGGCTGCGGCTTGAAACGTGGCAAACGTTGGCACATGTGGTATGAGTTAGCGCTAACATAACAGTTTTTTAAAGAGTGGCCTCAAACATAAAAGATGTGGAGCCAACTTCTGTTTTCTTTCGTTTGTCGGGATGCTCTAAACAGTGAGAAGTAATGGGAGGAAGGGCATAAGAAAAGTAATTTATGTGTGGACTAGAAGCATGAGATGAGCCCTCCCTTTGGGATTAATGGGAGTCTCTGTCTCTGTTCACAGGAAATATGAAAGGCCCTTTGTTGGTAAAGGGCTTGCTGCTGCCAGCAAATAACTACCCCCTGTCATATCAAAAAATCCCCCAACCTCTAAATTCATTGCGTCCTCTGCTGCTCATCCTTCACCCCTTTTTTTTCTCCTATAAGCCTATGCTGTTTTCTGTCAAAGTCGCTCATTTATGATTCTACTCTGCGCCTGCTGTACGGAGGCCCATGAGACACTAGCTCGCATTGTTAGTATTCACTGTCACTTCTAGGGTTCCGGCCATTGGGTGAGCAGGGAGAAGAGTGGGAGCAATATCCCAGTACAGGTGGTGATTTATACTTTCACCTGTGACACCCATGTTCACCCCTTTGTCTGTCCTTTTTCTGCCTGTGTTTAATTTCAGGACGCACTATCTTATCTGGCAGGGAATAGCTGAGTTGCCGTGGTTGATGTGCGACTTGTGGGTTGTGCTGGTGGTAATGGTTTATTTTTAGTGTGTTGGTGCCGGTGAGTGTTGGTGTGTGTGTGTGTATGTGTGGTGACTAAGAACACTTCCTTAGGCTGCTCTAAATTAAGAGTGGCCTATCAGTGAGGGGAAATGACTGTTTGGCACTAGACTGGCAGTGTGCCTTTCATCAGGTCACACGTTGGTCTCCTCACACCTGCGGCTCAGGACAGGAGGGTGAAAGGCTGTTGGCAGGTGTTAATTGCTAAAAGAAATAAGACAGTGGAAAACGAGGCTTGATGCCGTTTGTGTTTTTGCCATCATTTTGATTTTTCACAGAGCTGATATTTCACACATGTATCATTTTGATTTTTGCATCTACACTGGAGGAGTAAAGAATTTCACCAACATTTATTTCTGCTTTTTGCCTGCATTTAATTAATTTTCTTGGGGTTGTACAAAAAATCTTCATTGTTTCAGAGTTTACTACAACTCTTTTTTTCTTTTTTTCCCCCAACTTTTCATTAAGCTCTCGGCTCACTGTGTATTGTATACACTGCACTTTTTTTTTCATATCAAACAATCTGTTTTCCTTCCACTAAAACTGTTGCTTTTAAAAAGTTAGTTGTTTAAAGCTTTCTGTCATACTCTCGGCAACGTCTGCCTCAGCGTTTAATAAAAAGCGCATAATCTATTGGCTCCATATTGACTTCCCCAGGCTGACTCCAATGGATTTGACATGGATAACATGGTTGTGTTTGTAACGAAAGGGAGGGGAGGGGATTTAATAAAAACAGGAGACCCCCAACTGAAAAAAGGACGTAGGCAGAGTGAACTAAGAAGACGGGAACTTAAATTAAGAGGGCTCAACTTGGCAAAAGCCACAGGTTGTTTGGGGCAACTGAAATGGTGCTGTGCAAGCTGCCTCTCTCACACCCTCCCTTCCTGAAAGCTAACATTCAGGCATTCATCAGGACTGAATATGAGCCTGACATTAAAAGACTGAAAGTAAATCTACACACTGAACGTCTTCCCTATAAATGATTTATAACTGACTTATCTTATTCTCTTCATGGAGTGTAGATCGTCAGCGAGCTTCATTGTTTGATGTTATTCTATGCTTTAATTGTAATACTGGGGACGCCATTCATTTGTTTAATTTAGTAGACTGGGTGCTGATGGCTGTGCTGGCATAGTAGGAGGGAGTTTAATGGCCATCTTCTGGAAAGGATAAGGCTTATTAGGTCTGATGGGCCTCCTGTCTCATGTAACCTAATGTGGTCATGATAGACAGAGGATTCTGGGTTTGGATGCATTGGAACTATAAATCGAAGCATATTCCCAGGCTCTGGACTTTGTAATTGCCCATTAAGGGCCATGTTTGTAGATGGAGGGGCCAGATGTCCCTGATGTGGCTGAAGGTCCAACGTGTGCTTTGAGGCAGCATGCAGTTAAAACGAGGAGGAGCATGGACTGGACATTACCCCCTCATTAAAATGACCCATTCTCTGCAAGCAGGCTCATAAAAAACCCTTTAATGTTCTTAACAGAGGAGCTTCACAATTTGCCCACAATTCCACAGCCGTAAAAGAGGAGGAATTGAATTCCATACAAATTCTCTGCTGTCTTAGCTCACAGCACCAGCTGTCTGTCCATGTTTAAATCTAACCCATGGGCGCCACTCCCTCTCAGTTTAGTGTGTTCCATATGCTACATGGATCTTAAAAGCTCAGCTCCCACTGGTCTATTTGAGCAGAAGACTCTGACTGGATTGAAAGAGACATTTGCAAGGACAACATTAGACATTTTAGTATTTCATGTAAGAAAACGAATGATCCCCGTGATGATAACCTGATGGATTTGTGATACAAAAATGAGGCTTCTCATATTACCACTCACATCATTTGTCCATTATTCTCTCTTTCTTAGTAAATATATGCAAATGTGTACTATGGTTCTGTGAAACCGGTTGTCATGATGGAGAGATGGATGGTAATTTAATTTACTCCAGGCACACAGTCAGGCATACTGTTACTGTCATATTCTTCATGCACGACAACATCAAACTCCCGCTTTAGACAATAAACGAGCACGATTTGAGGCAACTGCTAAGCTTTAGTTAGCATTGTATATTTTTAGCCATGACAATATGGTGCAAAGTAAATACTGAAGTATGTATATCTGTTTTGGAGCTTCTATATATATATCTATATCTGGTTCAATATGCAATACTGCTAACAAGGATCTCAAAGAAGGATTAGCCTATGCTCACTTATGGACTAATGAACTTTTATTGGACATTATGTAGTTTTTGAAAGCTAAGTATAAATGCACACCACACATAAATACAGTTCAATTTCTATTTTTGTTCATATTGTGAACATATTGATAAAATTGTGATTTATTGTAAGCGCTAATAAAATCCCAACTCTGGTTTTTGTTTTTTGCCTATAAAAGCCACTGCACAGCTGCCATTGATCTGCAAGGAGTGGGGGTGAAGGGATCTGTGATGCCGATGACCTCCTAATGTGGATTCCAGTGAGGTCAAAAGGCAAATGTTTGTGCTTACAGGTCTTCCCGGTGTCCTGGGTCGCTACAGCTGTCGTGTTATCCTCCTTTTGCACAGAAATTCCAGCTCAAAACACAACACTGTATCTTCAAACGTTGCAGCTGCAGACACTTTAACATGTCGGCTGTTATTTTGACAGAAGTCACGTTATTTAATTGTTAGGTTTCCTACGCAACCGCCCTCAGACTAACCAGAAAACTCAGCTGTAGCTGTTAAGGGTGAAATCGTATTTATTGCTCTTATAACGCAGTGCACTAATGACAGTGCTGAATGAACATACATTTTTAGGTGGGTTGTGTTCTGGAGAAAGTACATTCTCCGCTATGCTTTTTTAGTGTGCAACAATCCCCCCGCCCACCATGTCTGTAATTTAATTGTTTTCTTTCACTGGAATGTTAGCCTTGCCTGTATGCTGGCTATAATGAGCCAATGGAAATCTTATTTACACTAGCTGGTTTAAAAAGTGTTGGCCAGCACAGTGGAAAGTGTCTGCTCTTTTTCTGATGGATGGGTCTTTTAATGTGACAGCTGAAAGAAGCCCTGCAGTTTCTGCCATGGGCCAGGATACAATAAAACATCTACAAGCAGAGGACTACTTTTACCCCCTCCTCGTTCTCTTTGCTTCACAATGCCTTTGTAGCACATCTTGCTGTCTTGTTCCCTCTGCTCTTCTTATTTCGCTAAAAAGTAATATGCAACGGACTGCTTCAGGTTACAATGTGAGCTACTTTTCAAATGGTGGATATAAGGTGCAGGGATAAGGGCTGAAGGAACGCAGCACCAAGGGAGGAGTTACTTTCCCCGTTGCAGCTAGGCTCAAAGCATTCAGCTCCTGCCCATTGTGTGCTCTTCCTGAAAGGGATTTGTGATGGGGATGATCTTTGACCTCTCTACACCCACATTATGTAAATGAGTGCACAAAAGAGAGGTGATACTATTATTTTTCTACAAACACAAGGAGCGTTAGTGCGTTAGTGCTTTGATTTTTGTGGGTTTGCTGCCAAGCCAGATACTCGGTAACACGTTAAAGTAGTTGTTATACATTTGTCACTTGATTTCCGAAGGGTTTTCTTTTTTGGTGACAATTGCTGGACAAAAAGCTCCTCAAGCTGTGAAGTAGCACAGATAGACATAAAGGAAGCTATACCTGTTCTCATGCAACTGAACTTCTTCCGTATGTTGCTAAGGTAGTGGTTGGGAAGGTAACCGGATCCCCCCTCGACATCCCTCCGATGCCGTCCGCTCAAATGCTGTTATTGTCCCTGTGCACAAAGGATGGTGGGGGGGTGTAATGTAAGATGAAGCAACACGCTGAGGTTCATGGACAACGCCCTTTCCCAGACTGTATCAGAGTATATCAGCTAACCATTTCTGGCCTTAGAGGGTTTTAGATTTCACACTAAGGAGACCATCTTGTCAGCTACAAGGGGAATAAACATAATAACAACTGATTGTCTCCACTGTTCAAGCATTGTAATTGATGTTTGTATATTTGTAAAACTGAATAGTATGAGAAAAAAGGGGGTATAGTACCGACTGATGTATTTAGTATATGGATATTATATGAAAAAGGAGCTGACCCAGTGGGCCGATGTTATAGCCCAAAGTATTTCTGAATGTCGATGGGACACCGGGCTTCAATAAGCGACTCATCAATTATCATTTTTCTGTGTTTGTTATAATCAGTCATTAAAAAATCCTGTTGCCCTTCCCCTCCTGCCTTTTGTGTGCGGTGCTAATGATTGTAACAGCCCCCTGGTTGACACTTTAGTAATACGAGTTACACAGCTGGACTTAATGGCTCTCAGTGTTGTCTTTTTATACACTTTCTCAGCTTTTATGTTGATTTTTTTTTCTCAGTGCAGTAATGCGCTGGAAATACAGCGTAATGTCTTTCAAAGAAAGGAATGGCCTTCACACTCAATAAACTAAAGTTTTGCATCTGCATGATTGGCAGTTGTTGTTAATGTGTGTCTACTACTGAAAATGTGCAGGAGATGGTGGGCGTTGTAGCCTGTAGTCTAGCATGTTAACACTATACGCACAACGTTTTCCTGTGCTGATAGAACGAGTTTGTGGTTTACACTATTTAATTTGAACCAGTCTGATTTCACCTGAGCTGTTCCAGCTTAACAGTATTTTTAGAGGTGGAAAATGCATGTTGCTGCTTAAAGGGTCAAACCCAGCGATACTCACTGTCAAAAGCTATCTCGATTTGAATTTAAAACATTCGCTGGACGCCCATGAAACAGCCGGCTAAGTGTTTTTCTTTTGGTAACACAAGTACACTGTCAGCATTTCTGCACATCAAGATCCATTTGAAATGAGTTCTTCAGTTTTTTAATTAATTCAGCATTTGCAAATATGCGGGACCTTTTGCTTGTTTTTAAAAACTCAGTCTGACTCTGATGTGCGTGATTCGAACCATATGCTGCAGGAGCTTAAAAGGTTTCCACTGCATCAACAGACACAGCTGGCCAGCAGTCTGTGATCTCATAGCATGACATGTTTGCTGTATTTTGCCGTGTTGCCAAAGCCCTACCTCTGCTAACAAATTTTTTTTGCCCTCAGATGCCAAATCGCATGCTGATGAATAACCTTCCAAAGTATCCAGTGTTATGCTTTCGTTCGAAAACAAGAGCTGGTGAATCAGATACTGCGGTGAGCTTCGGGGCTCCACAAAGACTGTGGTGACGTCACAGAGCTGTTAAGACCGTAAAAATGTCAGCAGAAAGTTATTTATGCGCGATCGGCTTTTGGTGGAGCATCTCTTCGACACCCATGTATAGTGTTAGAATGAGAATTACAGTCTGCTCTGGCACTGAGGTGGAGATGGACAGTGAGTTACAGCTCAACTGTCATCACTGCTGATCATTAGCGGCTCTCACACACTGGGCCATTAAAGTTTGTTTTACTGCTCCTATCAACAACCATGCAGCGCTATAGACATGTGCTATTGAATTCATATAATAAGAGTTATTAGGCTGTACATCTTGAGTGTCCGTGTATATTGCCACATCTGTCCTGTGTGGTCCTAGAGAAAATTGAGTAGCACGGGAGATCATATTAGTTCCTGAGCAGCTGTGCCATAACTCGACCACATAAGATATGAAAAAATAAATAAATAAAAGTTTATTGTTATCACCCCTGGACTGCTTGTCCGAATCCCTGTATTCATCTGAGGGTGGTCACACACTTGGTACAGACACACTTTGTTCAAAACAATAAATAATAAGCTTACTTCTACCACAGGGTTTTATCAGCCAATGAAAGTAATGAGATTAAACTCATAAAAAAAAAAGAGAAAAAACTTAATTCCTGTGCCCAGTCCAGTGAATCAGAGGCATGTGGATAAGTGAGGAGAACAGCCCTAGATTAGAAACAGTGCTAGCAATAAAATCAGCCACACACCAAGAGATTCAACCCCCATCACTCCTCTCGGTCTGTTCATGCGCTTTAAAAAATAGGATCAATTTTCAGTCCTGAGAACTGCTCTTCATGTACCTGCAGGCCTATCGGAGGAGTTTTAAAGAAAACAGGACCCCACCTGGAACAATTTAATTCCACATATTTCCAACAAAGAATCAGCGTTGTATCGCGCCCGCATCATGTGACTGCTGGCCAGTTACTGCCAACGTGATCCGGCTTTGGCCTTTTTCAAGTAATGAAAAAGTGGGCCAGTGTCCTTAACAAAACAAAACCAAAAAAAGACCCCCAAAAGAGTACCGTTTTCGTTAAGTTGTAATTCTTCTTAAAGAAAGTCTTACCAGAAGTTCTCAAGCACAGGATTCAATGTGAATTCGTTTGTCTTTTCAAATGAATACATAAAGGAAGAAAGCAAGACAAACAGCGGAACACATCAGGAATTTGGCGTTGGATTAGGGTGCAACAGTGTGGTTTGATGTTTAATCACTCACTATGCGTAAGCTCTTCTAAGGGAGATAGAAAGGCTTTTCAGTAAGCTCTAATGACAGCGGGCTGTTTTCTTGGTGAATCTTGCCTCGGTTGGCATAACAGTCTGCGAATTTTATTTATTTATTTATTTTTTTGCTTGCCCGAGAGGTTCCACTGAAGCAGAATGATCGGACAGCACCAACCAAACATAGCACCTCACTTCTCTCCCTCTCCTCTATGCATCTCGCTCTCTATGTCTCCCGGTCTGTTAGTGTGAGTCACGTGGAGGCAGCAGGATTGCTTGCATGCTTGAAGTTTGAAAAACCATATTTCACATTTGCAATGCAGAGAAATAAGAAAGAAAAAGGCCCAAAAAAGAATTGCGCTGACAAATCAGGCTGCTTTTCCCCTTACTTTTAAATAATGGGCACATGAAGAAAAAGCAGGGAAACAGCGCTCGTCATTCGCTGTAAAACTCTGGGCAATGATATGTGATACACATGCAGAGACTGGCCGGCGGTGTGAGGAGCTGTCTGCAGTGATTCACATGTTTGTGCCACCTGCTTGTTTGTGCCACCGCTCTCGATGCTAGTGTGACCCTGACGAACATCGCTATCACCATGAGGCAACAGAGTATTCCCACGAGTCCTCGCATTAAAAAACCGAGGTCTGGAAACATTTCCGCAGGCGGCCTTTCCAAGCGAAGACAGATTTGTACATGGCCGTGCTTGCGGTGTGGTGTTTTAGCTGCAGACAAACTGAGGACAGATGTATTTGTAGCTCCCTTTCCTCCTCTCCCTTGATCATCTATTCCCTTCCTCGCTACTTCCAGCTTCCCTAATCTGGGAGTCATTGTGTGTATAATAAAGCACAGCTGCACGGATTCATTTTTTTTTAACCCACTTAGTTCAGCTGATTACATGGGAGTAAAAAAAAAAAAAAAAGAGAGGGCTCTCGTCTCACAGAGTCCAGTTCACAGACATGCTCCCCACATGGTAATGTTCAACTGTTCCCCTAACACAGATAATGCTTGTGAGAGGAGACACTTCCTTGTGCTGGACCGATGCCAGGACTAATTGTTCACACCTGATGTTGCACTTGCACCGAGCAACTGTTACCACGGAGGGACTTCGAATATGAATTTATATCTGTGATTTGCAAAACAGATTTTGCGCACAGTGGGGAGAGGAAACTGCGCAAGCGTACACATCTTCATGTCTACGCATTGTTAAAATGGGCACACGTTGTCTGATCAACAGGCTTTTAGGAATGGAAAACTTTTTTTGAATTAGATTTTTTTTTTTTTTTGGTAGTTTTAATCTTGCTCTTGCTGAATAATGTGAAGACTCCAATGCAGCATGTCAATTTTCTAGACTGGATTGTGTTAAATTGCTTCTGCACAGAAAAAAGAAAAAAGAAAAAGTCATGCATATGAAAGTGAGCAGCTCCAATAGAAAGATGTGTCTCTTTTACAAATTGGTGCCACATTGAGCGACAGAGGATAAACATCTGCAATAAAGACAAAAAATAAAACAGTAACAAAAATCAATGAGAATTCTGAATTCTACCCAAACTTTCTACTTAAATAAGATAAACTAAGTGAGATAAGTGAGTTTTTTTTTTATTTTATTTTTTTAATCTTAAATAGTGGCAGCATTGCTTGTGCGGTTCGCTTGCAAATCATTTTTAAAAAAAAAATTTTTTTTTAAATAAATAAAATTTTTTTTTTT
>VURO01003604.1:6830-34778 GCA_015108175.1 Pelvicachromis taeniatus | reverse complement strand
GCTCAAGCTATTTGGGGCAATTCCAAAATAGTCCTCCTTTTTTTTTTTCATGTGTTGTGATTTTCATGATGCTGAAAGGTGTTTGGTATAGCCCTCAATCATATGTTGCTGTCGGCTATCTTCAGCTCATCCCCCACAAGTTGTCAGGCAGCTTTAAAGCACGCAGCTAGCCTGCCTCCTCTGCAGTGTGCAGTACAGCATGTTCCTATGCTTGACTCACTGTCTTATGCGGTGCCATCAGCAAGGTCAGGTATTGTACCGTGTGGCACACAGCAGTTTTTTTTTTGTTTTGTTTTTTCAACCATGGAATGCATGATAAAGAAAATATTGAAAACAATGAAGAGATAATTTCTTGGCTCTTTTTGTGTTGACCTAGATTTTTAAGGTGTAAAAGGAGGCACTAACTTTATTACACGTGGCTCTAGAGTCACATTAATTGGCAGCATACTGCCTTCACTTCTGTATGACTTTCCAAAAAAAACATTTCCCCCCCAGTGACCCTTATGAAGCATTGCTTGATGCAACACTTCTCAACAATAAATTAGTTTGCTGCTTGCTTGTATAGTACACTGGCTCTCCTTTGGCAAGGTTATGGTGTCTATTTGAGAGGAGATGCAGTAGGAGATGTGGATGAATTAGAGTCTGATCTGGCCCATATTCCTGTCTGCCTGCTCACATTCTGCTGAGTCAGGAGGCTTTGTAGAAGGCCGTCAACAGCAACTCAGTGAGGCTCTGGGCCAAAGGGGCTGGTGGGAAACTGCTACTACAGCAGCGGTCAGTTGGGGCTGATGAATCTACTTGTTACTCCAAACATCTCTGTGCTGATTAGCAGAGCTTCTTGGGGAAGGTAAAACTGCCTTAGAGTTAATTGGAGGGATTTTTAGTGCTAGAGATGAACCTCAGAGGTGTGAAAAGAGGCTTGTTTTTCCACCCACATGCCCTTTAACATGCACTGTTTCACAATGCACACCCACATTGGTCAGAAGCTAGTTATGGGAAGATTGTGGTGCCGAGTTTGCTTAATCAGGGCATTTCTTCTGTTTGTTTACAGTACATAAGGAGGTCAGTAGTGACATGGATTCCATTAGAAAGTAAGATAGATCAGGACTATATTGGTATGAGTCTTTCCAAGTATGATGATTCTTACACATTCTTACACTTACAGCTTTTTAAATATAAGTTTTGGAGTGTGAAGTTGGCATGTTCTCCTCGTGTCTGTGTGGGTTCTCTCCGGGTACTCCTGCTTCCTCCCAGAGTCCAAAGACATGCAGTTAATGGGATTAGGTTAATTGGCTATTGATTGAATGTGAGCATGAATGGTTGTCTGTTTTCCTGTCTTAGCCCTGCGACAGACTGGCGACCTGTCCAGCGTGTATCCGGCTTCTCGCCCTATGGTAACTGGGATAGGCTGCAGACTGTGAGTTGAATAAGCAGAAGAGAATAGATCGCTGGATGGAGCGCATAAGAAATAAGCCCAGACCAAAATTACACCCAGACAGCACCAGCATGAATCTTCTTTAGTTGTCTGTGAATTGCAACAGGCTGAAGGTCAGTACACGGTATACTGCCTGACCTTCCAGTTTGCGCTGGTGCCTTGATATGGATAACTAATTCTAGAGAATGGATGGAGTCCATATTGACATGATAGCATTACACATGTGCTGCAGATTTGTTGGCTGCACATCCATGATGTGACTGTCCCATTCCACCATAGATGCTCTATTGGATTGTGCAGTACACTCATTGTCATGTTAAAAAAAATCCGCAATCAGAGGATAGGTGCACTGGTCACACATGGATGGACATGGTCAGCAACAACATGTTTCAGCTCCTGTAGCCCATCTGCTTCAAGGTTCAACATGTTGTCCATTCAGACATGCTCTTGTACATAACTTGGTTGTAATTATTGATTATTTGAGTTACTATTACCTTCCATTCATCTCAAACCATTTTGGCCATTCTCCTCTGATCTCTGAAGTCATTTTTAAGCAGAGAACTGGCACTCTTTGGACATTTTCTCAGTTATGAACCATCTCTATAAACCTTACAGATGGTTTTGTGGGAAAATCCCAGTGGATTTCTGAAATACTCAGAGCAACAACCATGCCATATTCAAAGTGATTTAAATCCTCTATCTTAACCATTTGGATGCTCAGTTCAAACTTCAGCAGGTTGTTCTGAACATTTCTACATGCCAAACTGCATTTAGTTGTTGCCATGTTATTTGCTGATAAGATATTTGCATTTACTAGCACTTGAACAGTTGCACCAAACAAAATGTCCAGTGAGTGGATATCTATGAGCAGAGATAATGATGGTAAATTAACTAATTCTATCCCGGGGCTCATACTGAAACTGCCATGACAGCCTTGACATTTTCTTGATGGTGGATATTTTGCAGTAACTCCTGTCAGTGCAAAATGCTTAAAAAAAAGAAGAAAGAAGCTGATATTCACATGAAATCATCTTTTGAATGTGCCATCTGACATTCTTTATATCACTGAAGCAGCTCCTGGCACTGTAGCATGATGTCATCGCAGATTACAGTCTGGGCTATGTGAATTGTAGCCTTGAGAGTCGCGCACGCTGCAGCCTCAAGTGGGTTAATGTCTGGCAGCTTCATAGCATCGGACTCCTTCTCCCATGCTCTACTCTTACACTCACCCACCCATTCTGGCTTTGTCTCCCTCCCTCTCCTCCCACTCACGTTTCTCTACAGCGGACAGTTGCAGTAAAGCAGCATCATGGAGGCTGGATGCGTGGTTGCCGCGGTGATTGAGAATGCTGCCTCAGGACCCGAGGGAGAACCAGGAAGTAGTGACGTCCTTGAGAGGTGAGTTACTCTCGTCTTTTTTTTTCTCTCACATCATGTCGGCTGATGTGAATCATGTAAAAACATGACAGGCGTGTGCGTGCGTAGCTGTAACTATCATGTGCTTCTGTGCTCATTTACATGTGTGTTTGCATTTGAGATGCTGCATGAAGGAAAATAAGAGCAGGACAGTGTAAAGGCTAAACGATGATCCTGTCCCGAGAGAGAGAGACAGACTGTCTCTCTTTCAAGCTTCATCATGTCCAGACTTTACCATATCTCTTCTTCTCTTATGCAACTCACTGTATCCCTGTGGATCACATAAATTACACTGTGTGTCCGTGTTCTTGGCCTGGAGTCCTGATCTCATCATGCTGAATTACGCTGACAAAACCGTGCTCTGTCTCTCTCCTGGCTTTGTTGCTCATAAAAGTTGAGCTGAATGGAACCTCACCCTGCCCTCTTGAATACACTGAGTCACATTTCAAGTGAAGGTTTTGTGAAGTACTCCCTTGTGGGTGAATTGTCTTTATGGCTCACTGAATAGTCAACCTTGGCTTTCCTAAGGGCATACAACAGACCCCAAATGTGCTATAGTGTTTTGATTTTTCAGACTGATCTGGATCGCGGACATTTGTGCAACATATGGTTCCACCTTGACCTGACTGGATTAAACTAGTATTTTCACATATTTTCTCAATTATCATATGTGATGCAATTTAAACCTTGCAGTGCATGTACAACATGTTTTCTGGGCCATGCTGTTGCAATGTCAGGATTTGAGTCCAAGCCACACTCTATGAATTCCTCCTCACTTGCTCCCTCTGGTGCATTTTTTAAAAAAGTGCCAAGCCTTATTTTAAAGTCTCCGTGGCACAGCAGTTGACACTGTGACATGTTATCTCTCTTTTATTTAAATTCCTGGCCTGTGTCTTCCTGTAGTGACGTGTTACCATCTACCGAGCTGGACAAAGACGATGCCTTACCTCAAGCCACTAACAGTAATCCTCTAGAGGAGAAACAACCACAGGAGACATCCACTGCCATGGTACACGCCTACACACACAGACACATACACACACGCCTCTGACTCATCACTTATGCAAGAAAACACATAAACACCAACAGAGATGGATGTCTCCCTTCTTCCATAAGGCTGCACTGGTTCTGGAGGTTATTCACAGCATCTTGCCACTAAGGTCATATGGCGGACTTGTGAAAGTCAGCTGTTATGCAAATTTGCATTTGAGGATATCTCACCAGAGACTGAGGTGACATGCTTGATAGCAGCTGAGGTGAAGGTGTGATGACGGTGTCATGTCACAGAGACATGATGTCATATTTTCTCTCTGTTTGTCTTCATATCTTTATCTATCTGAAGGGGGATTTTAAGATTAGTGAATTTTGTTTGTTAATTACCATCTGTCTTTTTCTATCGCTCTCTATCCATATTAATCTGTCTTAGCTCTGATATCTGCATATGAATATGCAGAATCTGTTGGCAAGGGACTTGCTAGATTCTTGTTCTTGGAAGCGTTCTGGGTTCTGCTTAAAGTAGTGTTAACCATTTACATCTGGTCAATGTTAGACTGCAACCAGGGAAACAGTCCTGTGAAGAGCAAAGGTGGGTGGCTGTGGCAGTGTGGAATTGTCATTTTATTACCATGGGACAGCACGTATCTTGTACCAATACTTCCTGTTTGATTAGCCGGTTATTGCTTACAAACATAGATGCATTTTAAAATGCAATTTAAAAAAAAAACAACTAATTAAAACTATTGGCCGTATGATTGTTTTTTAATTGTTAAAAAATGTATCTACATTCTTAAACAATAACCACAGCAACAAACAGGAAGTCCTGGCACCAGATACCTGTGTTCCCATGGTTACCTCCAGAAGGATCATTAGGCAAAGTGGTCACATGACATGCACTTTTTTTTTATATAATGCATCTTTACAAATAAAATTCCAAGTTCGTATTTTGATTTTCAAACTATGTACACGTGGAGTGGGTGGAGACAAGACAAGGAAGGATAAGAGTGTTAGGGGACGTTTTCTCAATGGTAGAGAAACCTGCTATAATATATGTTTGGAGACGGTGGCACTTACAAAAAGACAGAAGGCCGAGGTGGAAGTTGCAGAGTTGGCAGGATTAGAAATGAGTACGTCAGAGGGACAGCTCAAAGTTAGAGAGGCAAGGCTAAAATAGTTTGGACATGTGCAGAGGAGAGACGGTGGATATATTAGGCAAAGAATGTGGATTATAGAGCTGGCAGACAGGAGAAAAAGGGGAAGACTGCAGAGAAGATTCATGGATGTAGTGAAGGAGGACATGCAGAGGGTTGGTGTGACAGAATAGGATGCTGGGGATAGGGTGAGGTGGAGACAGACGATCTGCTGTGTCGACTCCTAAAGGGAACGGCTTAAAGAAGAACAAGATTAGAATGGATTTCTAACAGGAAAAAATCCAATGAACTTTGCCTCAAAATGAACAAGTTTAGATAATTTGCACTGAAATCATTCAGTGCGTTCATGTGCATGGCTTTCCAGCTCTATGGAACACAATAGCAACACAGTACAGTAACAGAATCCATGGAAAGAAAAGGCCTGATGTTTACAGGAACTGCTAATATTAGTGTAAATGACATTTCAACACAACATGAACAAACATATGATAACACAGTATAGGATAGCAAAGCATAACTACAATGCAATACACCGCAGCATAATAATATAACATATAGCATAAAAGCCCTGCATAATATGCAGTAACACAAAACTCATTGTACTGCTTAGAGTCACTCCTTTATTCTTTAGTGTGCCTCACATTCACTCTTTCATGTGATCAACATCATTACTGTGGCCACTGCAAATGCTTCTCCATTAGCTGTCCTGTGACTGACTGACATTTATCGAAGTCTGCTGTCTCCGTTTGGCAGGCAAGGAGCGATGACATCACAGAGCACCCGGCTGAGCCCATCCTGCGTTCCTGCGTCAGCACGGCCAGCATGAAGGTCAAGAACATGAAGAAGTAGGTGTTCCTGGAGACAATGTTGCTGCTATTATAGGCTGTAAACCAGGCCTCTTATTCAGGCCACTGAAATGAGGACCTATAAAATGACGGGTGTGACACAGACAGATAAGCGAGTCTGTTCTCATGTGCAGACCTGATCTCTCCCTCCTCCTCCTCCTTCTTCTTCTTCTTTTTTTTGCCAATAAACTTTGCTCTTCTCTTTTTCAGTTTTTTTGAATACTGTTAAGTTGCTGCATTTACTATGTTTCTTTGTTTGTTTGTTTTTCAGGCTGACTTTTCCCAGAGGTCACTTTCCCAGATTGGCAGAGTGTGCCCATTTCCACTATGAGACAGTTGATTTTGGCAATGTGCAGGTGAGACCTGAAAATACTTCCACCGTGACTTCAGCAGCAGAGTTTCTATGTTTAGTAATTGTGTCTTTGGCTCGAGTTCAGTGGCCATTTTAGTGAATTGCTCCAGAAAGGAATCATTCTTTGAACGCAGTGTGGCAGCTGAATCGATAACCTTGTTAGCCTTTCCTGGACAGTTACTGCTCTATCCCTCTTTCTCCTTAAATGTCACAGTAGAGGAAATCGTTTATTCTATCCAGGAATCGTAAGAGTTTTGTATGAGACGAATTTAAACTCTCAGTCTGATAAATCACATGTTAGGTGTGTGAGTGTGTGGCTGCAGTTATAATTGATGCAGGGGAAGAGTAAACCTGAAGGCACAGACTAAACCTCAAATCCTGCTTCATAATACAGGACTCTGGAGTCAGTGATTGTGATTCATTTTCTTTTACCACGTAATAAATTATTTGGGCATATAGATAATTTTCTAGGTTTAAGAAAGACTTTGTTCACTGCAGTGGTAATGAGAAGCAGTGAAGCCTTAGTGGCTGCTTATCCATGTGTGGAAGTGATTGTTAGCCGCCTGGTTAACCTCGGTGTAGTGTGGGTTGCTTGCCAGCAGAGTGCATCAGTCATCTCTGATACAGGCTGCTACAACTACAGACTGCCAGTGTCAGCTTTAGGCTGCCAGAGCAGTGTGTGCATGTATGCACACATACTTTGAGGCTAAATCCCTACATCTAGTATTAGTCAGCTACAGCCTGGACGGGACTTCAGTTCTTGGATGCTCTGACTCTGTTGAGCGTCCTGTTGTGGTTGCCATGATTGTGATGGATGCATCAGCAGCGTGGAGGGAAGTGGAAGCAGTACAGTTCCAGTGACCTTGGAAAGCACCACAAGGAGACAAAAGGCAGAGTCGAGCTGAAATAGAAACATCGGCGTGAGGAGACGTTGCTGTGGGGTGTATTGCACACACAGTGGGAGCACGCCACAATGCAATGTGATGAATCCTCGACTTAATCTGAGAGATTAGTCTTTGTCCCGTGATGCATTTCTCTGTCTCTTCATCCACATAGTGTAGCAGCCAGGCGCTGATCAAGTCTCATATATCATGATTGCAGAATAGCACAAGGACAGCAGACTGCCTCTGTCTGCAGCCTGCCTGATTGATCCCTCTCCAGATTAGCTCCAGTCTCGCCTTGAGAGCGCAATGAAGGAGAATTGTTTTCAAATGACAAAGGGTCGTCTTTCTGTCTTGTGCCTTTGTATGATGGATGAGCTTGTGCATCTGTGTATGTCGGCTGAGCCCATTTTACTGGCAAACCCCCTTTTGTTGCCTGAGAAAGGAAAGAGGGTTAAGAGAGAGGGAGAGCTAGAGGAGGAGGGTGATGGAGACTGAGCACAGGAGTGGGAGGAGGGGGAAGAGATCGAAAAAGGGATACAGGAAGGGGGGTAACGCGCGCACACACACACAGTTGGGAGCATCCTCTTTTCATATATTCTGCTTTTAGAACAGAGCATGAGCGCGTGATGATCCAAAGCGCTGGAAATGAGCTTTTTGGGTAAAACGGCAGGAGACGTCAAATAGGCTAGCTGCGTTTGAGCTGGTACTCTGAGCTAAGATTTGGCTTGTTGGAGGAGCTTGCTGAGGTCCAGGACTGCGGCTGCACACAAAGAAAGAGCCACCTCCTCCAGCTGCGGGTGAATATGTGAGATGCCTTAGTGGCAGGTAACATAAACATGCGTTGACTGTGTATTCATCTAAGCTTCTGGTAGTCGATATTTGTGAGGAAACTATGTCATGCTTGTGCATTAGCATGCTCCAGTTTTAAAAGAGGAGCCTCTGAGGTGTGAGCGTCATGGAAGAAGTGATGCTCAAAGCATGCTTTCAGTGAAAAGTTTGAGATTTTTACTGTTTTATTTTTATTTAAATGTTTTTAAAGCTAGCTTTAGTTTATTGCATTTTTATCTGTGATTCTGTCCGTAATCCTTCTCATCATAATCTCTTTGGCTCGTTGACCCGTCGCTACCTAATTTAGCTGTTTGGTTCGGACTAGTATTTCAGATTCTCACAGTGTACAAGAGCTCTTCCATCATGAATTATTTAGATACAAATTTCTCAGACTGCGTTCGTTGTCACTGTGGTTTTCTGTATTACTGCTGAGCAGTAACTGGGTCGCTGCGTGTTGTATAACAGTGTATCTGGATGAGTTGCTAACAGATATAAATAACCAGAACTTCCCTTGGCTTCGAGGCCTTTGAAGTCGCTGCTACAGTAATGTCTATCAACAAATTCTCAAACTACAGTGAAGCTTTGATCTTTATCAGTTTTGGGGCATATTAAAAATTGGTGAGGAGGAAAAGAAAGAGAAATATTCTTTAAATCTACACCACCTCCAAGTTCTGAAATGCTAACAGTTGATTTATTATACATTTCATACTGCAGGATTTATAGTGAAGTCCTACTGGCGGATGATATATATCCTCCTTATCCACCAAATAACTTAACCATGAAGGCTGTCAGTCATATTTAAAGATCATTTGTCGGAATTCCTTTTTTACAAAATCTTCACATCCTCCTTTTTTTTAATGCATTATTTCCCCACTGTGCCTTGGTGCTTGATTTCTTTCACACTTCTTCACTCCACTGCTCAGCGTAAAAGTGGTTTTACTATTTCATACAGAAATGGGTCCTTACATGAAGTTCTGCTTGTATACCAGGTCATATACAAAGAGGTTGTTGTATTATACCGATCCATTATTTAGCACACGGGCCTTCTCAGCATTAGCTTCTCTGTCTCTCTGTAGCTGGCCTTTGCAGAGGGGCAGAGTGAAGGACCAAAGGCTGGGCTGGACTCCAAGGAGCTGGTCTTTCTGGTCCAGATCACTTGCCAGGTAACATTACTTGCTACTTTTGTGAATTTGATTAGATCGCAAGATGTCGTATAGTTCTTAGTTTTTGTTTAGTTGCACTTCAGTTTACCATTTGTTCGTCCTCTCAGGGTCGAAACTGGCTGGTGAAAAGATCTTATGAAGACTTCCGGGTGCTGGACAAGCATCTGCACTTGTGTATATATGACCGTCGTTACTCTCAGCTCACTGAGCTGCCACGATACGACACGCTGAAGGACTCTGATGAGGTATGTATAATCCATAACACATAAGATCACAGATTTGCCTGAATTTATCTGTTTAATGTCACAGATAATTTGTCGTTTACAAATCTTGATCGTGTGTTTCCTTTCAGTCAGTAGCCACAATGTTGGCAACCTACCTGTCTCGCTTCTCTAGCATCGCTGACAATAAGATCAACTGTGGTCCAGTATTAACATGGATGGAGGTATGTATTCACCATTTAGTGACTTTTTCTGACATTTAGTTTTTGTTGTACAATCTCTAGAGTTTTCAATTTTAACCTCCTTGAGAATTTAGAGTGTCCTGGGCAAGACTGGTAGCATTAACCCTCCACATTTCTGATAGTGAGAGAAACCAGAGCTCCAGAGATTGTATCAACACAAACATGAAAGGACTTGGGCGGTCGTCAGTGTATTTTGCCAGTATAAAGATGACATTTGATGACCTCCCTTTACCCTTAATGGCGATTTTTAACATTGAGGGGATATAAACATGGTTTGAAGGCCATTAATAATAGTTTTCCCAGGAGTAATGCACACCAGTTATTTTGTATTATAAGCAGACTGAAAATATGTCAGGAGCCACTCAGTTAAGAAAAGAGCTTCAAGTGTTACCCCTAGAAGGCTTCGGGGGGTAAATAGTTAGAGCTCAGCTTGGTAAATAAATAAGCAGTAAAACACAATTCAGCTGTCTGCTAGTGAGAACTGTCAGTTCAAATCAAACCATATGCTGGCTCTTGTTGCACTGAGTTCTTTTTCACAAAACAAGGCAGTCACGTAATGCCAAGCCCTTTAAACCATTTTCAGTATTTACTGTTCGATTGACTGGTGCTAAAAACCAATCAATCAGTTCATCTAATAGCCTGTGCTACTTGCAGAGCATTGGTCAGGCTCTGCTTTTAACAGGGAACAACTAATATTAAAGTCAAGTTGGAGGTAAAAAGAAAAGTCCTTTTCTCTCTCTCTCTCTCTCTCTCTCTCTCTCTCTCTCTCTCTCTCTCTCTCTCTCTCTCTCTCTCTCTCTCTCTCTCTCTCTTCTGCTTCCTGTCTCTGTCACTTTTACTGCAGTGACAGAGCTCCCGCTCCCTGCTTCCTGTGCTTAAGAAAAACTGGGCTAACATGTCTCTGTTGTAACACTTTTTATTTTTAGATCGACAACAAGGGGAACCATCTGCTGGTGTCTGAAGAAGCTTCAATCAATGTCCCGGCCATTGCCGCTGCCCACGTCACCAAGCGGTACACAGCTCAGGCCACAGACGAGCTAACCTTTGAGGTACCAGCTATCATAAAACATCTATGAGAAACACACGCCCACTTGTTCAACTTGTTTGGTTTCTTTTTCCCTTTTTTTAACAAGATTTTATTTGACTGAGTGTTTTAGCATATGCATATTTCTGATTCCATCATAATTCCTTTTTAATGGACTCACCTGTGATCAGACTCATCATCACACACTTTGTGATCCAGGTGGGCGACATTGTGTCAGTCATTGACATGCCTCCTAAAGAAGACACAGGCTGGTGGCGAGGGAAACATGGATTTCAGGTATAATAAATACATAAATGTCCTCTTCCTACTGTATAATAATGCAGGTAAAAACAGGTAATACCTTGTATTTAACTGAAGAGAATCCATTTCCTCATCTGAGATCAAGGGAGTTTATAATAATTTATGCTAATTGTTCTTCCATGATATTGCGTGGATCACAGTGTATATTAGCAAATAATTTTTATATGTATATATTTTGTATATTTTCATTTTAGAGACCAACTGCCCTTGAGCAGTCTGATAAGTTTAAAATATACTCAGAGATATTAAAAATACAACAATGTAGCATTTTCATATATATTCTGGCAGTCAGCGTGTGTTCTTGTTTGCCTGCAGCAGTTGTTTACATTAGAGTTAGTGTTGGGATGGGGGGGGGGGTTGGGGTCTTGTATTGGGTATACCGATCACGGCATGTGGAAAAGGCAATTTGGCCCTGCAACACTAATCACTTGAAATTAAATATTAATCCCTTTCTTATTACTGTTAATTGTTTTGCTGTATTTTATGGATGAAAACACTTCCGACGTTTTATTTTGGATACTTTTTGAGATATTCATATTCAAATGTAGTTTCAGATTTCAAAGTGTGAAAGAAAAACATGCTAGTAGTGGCTCAACAGACCAGAAACACAATGTATACAAAGTATTTAACATATGAAGCTTCAATTTCACAGCAATCATTACATCCTCAGTCTCTGGATCCACAACATTTGTACGCACGTTGTAGATCATAAAGCAGAAAATGTTCTAAAAAATGTGATGATTTGAAATTAAATGAACCATTTATAATGTTCACACAAAGTCCATGGATATATTTAATAATAGGCTTGGCAATAGAGTTCCAGGATGCATTCCAAATCTTTTGACAGACCTTACCAAAGTAATCGAATCTGTTGTTGTCCCTACTAGAGTAGGACTAGTAGGTGCTAACAGGAGCACGTTTTGCAACGAGGATCTAGACGCAACGAGACAGACTCGCAGGTTTTGTGTCTGCTTGTCACAAACGATGCCAGCCACACTTTTGCAGCTGATAGCTGACAATTTAGCATCTGAGGCAGCGTCTCATGCTTCCTGACCTATTTCTGCACCCTCACCGTATAACAGTCTGCTACAGCATAAAACACCCCCTCTGGTCCTTTTAACATTCAAGCGTATCACAGTTTCTGTCTCTCCTCTTTAGTCCTCTCAGTCTCTCTTCTCTCTTCTTCCAGGTTGGTTTCTTCCCCTGTGACTGTGTTGAGCTGATAAATGACAAGATTCCCCCCAGTGTTCAAAGCTCAATGCCCAAGCCAGGTACGTTTCAGTGTGGGTGCATGTGTGTGTGTGTGTGTGTGTCGGTGCGTAATGATTTCTTTAAGACTTGCTTCCAGCATATGAGTCAGATTGATTTCACTTGCCTGTTATATGTGTGTTGGTTGTGTGTTCCATCTTAATCAGTGTGTAAGAAGCATGGAAAGCTGGTAACGTTCCTGAGGTCTTTTATGAAGTCTCGACCGCCGCCGCAGAAGCTCAGACAGCGCGGCATCCTCCGAGAGCGTGTGTTTGGCTGTGACCTGGGGGAACATCTCCACAACTCAGGACATGAGGGTAAAATGGATTTTTATTTCTTATTTTTACAGTGAATAATTTTTACCTGCTGGCTGTTCACATTTCAGTGTAAACTGCTGGAAGGTAAGAACTGATCCCAAAGAAGGGATTACCCCGTGAATCTGTGGTCTCTGTAGATTTTTGTAGATTTGCCAAAACTGGTTTGTGTATTTTGGGTTTTTAGGCCTGTTGTTCAATAGGTAGGCAATGCTCATGTGACTTTCATCTTTTCTAATTTTGTGTATTATTTTTATTTCATACATTTCTTGCTAAAAAATTGTCATAAAATCTGTTCTTCACAATGGACAATGTAATTTCCCACCTTCACTGTGGGAAATCCTTACAATGAAGTGTACTTGTGACCTTTCCTCATGGGAACACTTCAGCCAGTGAGTAATGATTCATAGAAAACAGCTAAAATAGGAAGAAAAAAAAAATCCAGTTGAATTACAGTATGTTTTTACCTGTTGAAGGTGGGCGATGTATGTTTAAATGCTGCGTGAACACTTAGTTCACTCAAGAGTATTAACAGCCTCAGGATTGTGTGTTTTGGATTCACTCAAGATAAACCACAGCAGCTTATATTTACAGTGATGAATGAGCGCGTTATCCACTGCAACACAGTGGCTCAGTGAACTGTTTTTAATTGTCGCATAGTACAACAAACCACGCTGTGGTACGGAGAAATAAGATGCAGGTTTTTGGGCTTTGGCTGCACACGCAGTACTTGCTGCAGGATGACATTGTGGTATATTTGATTTTTGTCAGGGCGTCCCATTGAAATCAAACATTGCTTTTGAAAGAACCGATCGAGGTATCAATAATGTGTGTAAAGTGCAACATATGCAACATGATATAGAAAACCTTCAACTTATAAAACACCTGAAGTCTCTGAAAGAAAGCAGATTTTGAAAGATGACTTTCAATTCGACAGAAGCTGTAAGTGTGTTTGAGTCTTTCTGCAAAGTCCAAGGTGCAAAAATAGCAGATTATCACAAAAACACACTAAAAAGCAGCCATTTAGATGTGACTATTGTAGTTGAAACAGAGAATGATGCAGAGATAAGCTGGACGTTTACCACTGCTGTTCCCTCCCAGTGGTCAGTGATGGACAACCCAGTAAACAGAGTGCAGTGGTTAGTAAAAGTCTTGGCTTGTAATAACATGTAGAGATGCACAGTACACTGAATCAAGACAAAACTGATGTTTTATTTTTACAGCCATCATTTTCTGTCACTTATCCGAGTTATTGACCACAGGGCCAGCTGTCTAAGCAAATATGTTCAGACCTCCCTCTCCCCAACCACCTCCCTAACTCATCCAGTGGACCCTCTCCCAGTCCAAACATCCAGGAGGCCACCTCAACTAGCTCTTGATGTGGAGGAGCAGCAGCTTTACTCTGAACCCCTTTCAGATGACTGAGCTTTTCATCCGATCTCAAAGAGAGAGCTTCCCTTTGGGGGAAGCTCATTTCTACCAGCAGGCTGTATGGAGTGCAGCTGTGGCAGTTGCTGAAGGAAAAAACTTTGATGTGGGAGGAGGAGTCTCTGCTTCATAGAAGAAGCAGAGTCTGGGGACCGGGGGGGATGACTCGCCCATCACCGAGGTCACCAAAGTAGTTTAAAAACTCTCTGGTGGCCAGGCTTGTGGGGTGGATGAGATTCTTCTCGAATTTCTTAAGTAACTCAATGTTTCAGGTGTTTCTGTGTTAGTGGACATGCTTTTCAGCAAAGCACTCAAATTGAGGACAATACCTCTGGACTGGCAGACTGTGGTAGCGGTGTCCCTTTTAAGAAGGTGGGCCTGTTCCAGCTTCACGGGGATCACACTCTTCAGCCTCCTCAGCCACTTGTTGGTCAAACCTCTGAGTCAGAGGAACAATGAGTTTTAGGGGGTTTTGTTCTTATGTGGTAATGCATAGGATATCCTAAACAAATGAAGCATGTCACTGACTGTCTTTTGTCTCTTGCAGTGCCCCAGGTTGTTAAGAGTTGTGCAGACTTCATAGAGAAACATGGAGTCGTGGATGGGATCTACAGGCTCTCAGGGATCTCGTCCAACATTCAGAAACTGAGGTTTGTGCCTGTTTCGTACATACTGCCGAATCCAAATTTAACCCTAAACAGTTCTTGAGGATTCCCAGGAAGGACCAAATTCCAACACTGGCGCCTGTCTTCTAAAACATTCCCTCTGGTCTGTGTTCCCTCTATGTTTCAATCCTTTGTTTTTTTTGCTTTTTGCTTATTTTATTTTATTTTTTGAAAGCTTTGTTTGTGACGGAATTATGATAACTCAATAAATTAGGAAGCACTAATTGGAAATATACTGAAATTCATTAAATATTGTTTTCTTTTTGAGCTTCTTCTCCTGAAATCCATCAAACACAATTTGTTTCAAGCTGTGCATCCGTCTGAACGGCTGTAATGGTCTTCTCATCTATTTTTTTGCTTGCCAGGAGGAATTTGTGAAACGATCCCCCATCGGTACATAAATTAGGCACAGAACCTGATGGCGTTTGACAGCCAATCAAAACGACTTTTCTCACTTAAAACAGCTGACTGTCACCACATGAAATAGTCTTTCAACATTTTAGAAAACACAGGAGATAAAAAAGCAGTTGACACTTTTTCTGACAATAATCAGTAAGCCTATCAACAGATTTCCAGCATTAGATGCAAGAATGAAGTTTTTTTTTTTTTTCTTCAAACAAAGACACTGAAAATCTTCAGTGGTCTAGAGGCAAATAGTATTAAAAGGCACAAATTATCATGTGGTGAATTAATGATTTCTGCCTCAAAAGGAGCTTATAGTCCTGTTTTTGTTTTTCTCATATATTGACAGATGGGCAGTAGGATAACTCCCACACTGTTCTGTTTTTCTCTTTATTTTGGTCTCCGTGTAGGCACGAGTTTGACTCTGAACAGATCCCAGACCTGAGCAGAGACGTCTACACACAGGATATCCACTCAGTGGGCTCTCTCTGCAAACTGTACTTCAGGGAGCTGCCCAACCCTCTCCTCACCTACCAGCTCTACGACAGATTCTCAGTAAGGACCACAGCATGGGTTTACACTGGGAATAGATATCAGAAAGGAAGCTGCCATCACAACAGTGTCAAGTATTACAAGGCGGGCAAAAAAGCTGCGAGGAACATATTTCTAGTAATTCAGTAGTAACAAAAGAACAGAGGAAATCATTTCAAAATTTCTGCTCGTTTCGAAATGCTTCTCAAAATGGGGTCAGTGCATCACGCTGAGCTTTCTAGGAACAGCGGGGGTTGTGCATGTTAAAACCCGAATAGGAGATTAAACGAGACGAAACAGTGGCTGCTCTGAATATTTAAAAAAAAGGGGGGGGAAACGAGAGCGGGGATGTTGAGGAAACTCCCTCGGCTCTGATTAACGGTCTCAAAGTCGTTTGCGCTTTATCCTCTGTCTCTTTACAGGACGCTGTGTCTGCAGCCACAGATGAGGAGAGGCTGGTCAAAATCCACAATGTCATCCAGCAGCTGCCTCCTCCACATTACAGGTCAGCTTTAAAGCTCGCTGCTGCTGCACCCTGGTGGTCCGAAGTAGTAATGGGATTTTGTAAACAGCATGTCGGACCCTGCTGAGAGTCTGATTTGGTTTGTGGGAGCCGTGAGATCCCTTTTTCCTACACAACCCTATATCTCAGTTACAAAAATGTCTCTCAAATTAAAGTTATAAAGTTTTATTCAGTTTGAGATTTGAAAAACTGCTCCTACCAGTTGCAAATCTTTTTATTGGTATTAGGAAGGCTAACTGTGTTGTGTTTGAGCAGATACAGTAAGCCAAAGTTGACAATTTTAAAGTCTAAAAAGACAAAAAACCCATTAAAGTCTATATTGAATATTTACTTTTTTTTCTGCAGGACACTGGAGTTCCTCATGAGGCACCTCTCCCAACTTGCCACCTTCAGCTCCATCACTAACATGCACACAAAAAACTTAGCTATCGTCTGGGCGCCTAACCTCCTCAGGTGACTATCATAGAGCAGCAGCATTAGCTTTGCTGTTTCATTCTAGCCTTTCTGTGATGGTGAACTGGGGCATGTCTCAGTGGTACAGAGCTGTGAAATGGGCTGTGCTGTGCTTTGCTGTGTTTCAGGTCCAGACAGATCGAGTCGGCCTGCTTTAGTGGCACAGCCGCTTTCATGGAGGTGCGTATCCAGTCGGTGGTGGTGGAATTCATCCTTAATAATACCGAGGCTCTCTTCAGCCCCAAACTTAATTCGATCATAAGGGAAAGTACTGGTAAGTGTTTTTTAAGCTGTTTCCCTTGATGAATGAAACAAATTCTTGTATACATATATACCTTATATAAGGTATAACACACTGAACATTTCAACTTTAGGTAACAACACCTTATCCAGACCAAAGTCCCTGATGGTCTGCTCCCCATCCACTAAGTTACTGTCTATAGAGGAAGCGCAGGCTCGCACCCAGGTACATCTGGGCTCCCCGGCTACCACTCCCTGCCTCACCCACAGTGACTACATCGAGGTCGGAGAGGGACCAGGAGCTCTCCTCGGCAAGTTCCACACAGTCATTGAGCTTCCGATGGAGAGGTTGGTATATGGCCGCCTTCTGTGATTATATGTGAAGGACTCCTTCTGCTTCTCGAACCACGACTCGCACGCTGTCACACCCAAACTGATCTGTTCATTGAAAACAGTTAATGGATGAGCAGCATATTTGGTACTTAATTAAAAGTCAATTACAAAGCAAAATTGCAAACTTTATAACTAAATTATCTTTAATTAGATGCCTTGAGATGAATAATTGGCCAAAACAAGTATCTGAAAATGTCAAGTTCACTTTTGGGAATGTTGCATTTTCTCTTTTTATCAGATTTTTTTTTTTTTAATCCAATCAGATGACCGATGAGCCGTGGTGAGGCATCCGTCATCTGTCAGTCCGTTTACAGTATTGGTCACAGTTTAATCAGACTTAGCGATGATCACGTAATGGGGTCGTCACTCACGTTTTACAACAATTTGGCTGAATACAAATTGTAACACAAACAAATTGTGTGGATAAGGTCACTGACACAGTATTTCCATGTTCACAGTGTGACCTTCATGCACACCACTTACAAATTCTTGCTCCTGACGTGCTGAACAATCAGCTCAAACATTTCAAACTATTTAGCAAAGTCATTAACATGAGATTCTCTGTGTTAATATATTTCGCTTGGACAAAATGAAAAAAAAAGAAGTTCCTGAAAAAACAAATGACACGAGAGCTTGAACTTTCACTTTGCCACACATTTTGTGTATCCTGTTATATACTGTTAGATGGTGATTATCATGCTCCTATAGGTCCTAATCATTGAGTCAGGGCTTGTATTGTATTAGTGGTTGGGGGTTGCCTATCGTCATTGTGCTAATCTGGTCCATTCTATGGCATGATGATACGTTGACACATTTTCATGCTTTTAACGGCGCGACAGGATCTTCTTTGAGTTTTGAATGGATTTGAATTCTAATAAGTTTGTGTAATACAGCTAATCTGTGACAATAATACTTTTCACTCTCTTGTCTTACTTTACTATATCATGCAATTTCTGATGGTTTGTGAGTCATCACTAACATTCTGGTTATAGGCTATATAATTAATCGCATCATATAATGTAAAAATAGTATCTACTAATGTCTTGTTTTTGTTCTCAGCAGTTATTTCTTCTTCTTGTACTTTTAGAAACAAGCACCAGTATTGAAAATGATGCGTTTCTGTGTTGCAGCAGCAAGCGGCCTCCTGCTAAGGCTAAGAAGTCTCCAGTGGGGAACTGGCTCTCTTTTTTCCACCTTGGCAAATCCCATTCTGTGTCCAAACGTAAACTGAAGCGACACCCCAGTGAGCCTAACGAGATAAAGAGTATTGCACTGCCAGGTCAGCTCACTGCTGCTGTTGCGCAGCCAGAAAACATGCGGCTTCTGTACCCCAAATCATCTTTTTTGCATTTTAATTGATCACTTTTCTTGTACTGATTAATGTATTTATTAGAGTGGCTGATTAATTTATTAGGAATAATAATTTGATCCAATGTTTGCAGGGGGAAGAGGCGACAGTGGCACTTTGCGCTCTACCAAAAGTGAAGAATCTCTCACCTCTCTGCAAAATTTAGAAGGTAATTAATCTTTAATATTGTCTATTTTCCACACTTCAAACATGCTGCCAGTGGTTTGTAATGCTTTTGTACAACTTACGACTAAAGAATCATTATAAATATAATATGAGTATAATTTTAATCCATCCCAGGGGCACCTCCAAGTTACCGTCCTCTCAGACCCCGTTCAACTAGCGAGGCCATGTCTGCCATCAGTAAAGACGACCTCCACAACGGCGGCAGTAAACGCGACCGCAAAACAAAACCGCCACATGAGAGTCATACTGGTGCTGATCGTGTCAGTACTGCAGCAGGCATTTCACCTCCGCACCAGGAGGACGACCTCGACCTTTCTCCACCGGCTGCAGGCATTTCTACTTTAGACTTTGACCCCATGTCTTTTCAGTGCAGCCCACCCTCAGCAACCCCTGGACTGCAACACAGTAAAGATGGAAACAAGTGGAGGAAGAATGTTGGTTGTTCTAGTGAGTCAGAGCTCATCTCTTCTCCTAACAACAACAACAACATGGCCTGCCTACATTCTCCAGACATTAGTCCAGTTCTCAATAAAGGTGTGAGGAAGGTTAGCTACAAGCAGCTCTCCCCTAAACTCAGGAAGAAATCATTTAAGACGCAAGCAGATGTTCAGTCTGCATCCATGCCTCTGTCCCCTCAGCCGGTTTCTTCTACCCCAGGGGATAACAGTGACGCTCTATTGGCAGATGGAAAAGGGCCCAAAGTGTCCTATCAACACTGCAGCCCACTCAGCACAGCGAGCCAGGCATCAGCTGTGACAGACCTTACTCAGTCTGCACAGAACATGTCCGATCCAGGTTAGTGCCATTCCTCTTTAACAGTGCATACTTAATTCATACTGTAAAGTTAGTGGTTATTTAAATAAGAATGCATTTCTTAGTTTCTTATGAAAGCTTTTGTGTCTTGTCCCATCATGTCTTACCATAGCTTTGTTTGTCCTGTCATACTGTAGCGTTGTTTGTCTTATCCCTCCCCAGGAACAGATAGACTTATGAGTTCAGTCTCTGTTCTCCCTCCTCACCCTCCCTTGACGAGTGCTGCACGCAAGTTGGCTTTGGCTCTAGCTGAAACTGCCCAAAAAGCCAGCAGTGGCTCCCAAAGAAGAAGCAATGTCCCTGTGCATCCGCTTCACAGACCAGAAGCATCTCACGTCCAGGACAGACCACCACGGCCCTCAGTTCTTGATCTCAAAGCGTATCCCCAGGAGTACAGCGGCTCTAATGTCTCCCCTGCTTCCCAGTGGCAAACATCAGTGCACAGCCCTGTGGAGACCTACTGCTACTCTCATCCTCTTCATTTCCTGCCTCCACACCTCTGCTCAGAGTCGCTACAGGTCACTGACGGACAGGAAAGCATGTGCAATTTCACTCCTAATGTCAGTCCGCTCGGGTCAGGGAGCTTGGATGAAGGCAGCGCTGAGAGGAGGGACTGCAGAGAGGAAAAAGAGCTTAGCGATGTCACACAAACAGAGCACACCTATCAGAGCGTTGGAGTTTCAACACCCACGCAGCCCGTCTACTCGCCTCAGAGCCCATCAGCTTCTCCTGGATACGTCAACCCGGACTCGATAAATGTTTTTAATTTCCGCTCCGTTCTGGCCGAGACCTCCATGCCCGCATCCATTGAGGAGGTGTTTCCACGTCCATTACAGCCCTCCTTAACACATCATTACAGCCCAGAAGAGGAGACGCCGCTCGGCATGCATGAGGATGTCTACAGTAATCAACATTATCATCATCATCATCATCACCAACCAGTTCAGGCAGCACGAATGCCAGCACCTCACTGCCCTCGGCCTGATGCTCTGCCACTTCACCTTTCTGGGCCAAAAGGCTTGTACAGACAGTCCTCCGAAGGCCGCTACAGCAGTTTAGGTTTAAGGCACCCTCTGTCACCTCAGTACAGACGATACCACAGAGATGAGCACCTTATCAGTGGCTGCCACAGGCAACAAGGCCAGTGGCAGAGGTCAGACGATAGAGTAGTCGGGCACCCGGCCATCCGGAGGGCTCGCTCCTTCCATGCCCCTCAGATTAGTCACTACGAGTTGGCAGAGACAGAAGTCCTGCCCCCTGACACCATGTTTTATGTCGAGCAGACAGCAGGCCAGGAAGCACCTTATCAGAGGCTGATTCAGGCTGGTCTTCACCCTGTGCGCCCACAGTTTGAGAACACACAGGCTGACTACCACTACAGTCCCTATTCAAACGTGAACTCAGTAGATGGCTCTCGGTATTATGCAGAGCCCTGTCGGCAAAGCGGTATCCGACACAGTAAGTCTTACACTGTGCGTTCCACTAGAGAAAGCGGACAATCAGATTACTACAACTACTCTCCTCAGCGCGTCCCCCCTGTGAACAGAGAGCTTTTCATAGAAAGCAGGGACACTGTTGTTTATGAGGCGAGAGACGCAGAAGTTTTTGAAAGAGTCGTATATCAACCAGTCATGCAGGAGAGTAAATCCAGACATAAAAACACATATCCAGCTGCGTCTCCTTGTGAGGGTTCCATCTCGCTTGCTGACACAAGAAGTAGAGATATAGCGGACACAAGAAGCAAGTCAGACCCTGGAAATGCCTGCCTCCTTTCCGCTGACAGGATGGAAAGACAAAATGTTATCTTTACATCCCCGACTTCCCTGAGGTCTCAACAGGCAGACCCCGAGGTCACCAGGCGGCAGTGCGTTCACCGCTCAAGTGCGGACTCGGGACCTTCCAGGCGGATTCACATCAAAGAGCGTTCCTCTCAGCAGCCACCGCTTCGCAAAGTCCCGTCGCTCCCAGAAAGGGGCTGTCCTAACTTTAAGACCGTCGAGCACAATGACAGAAGCCATACACGTGGTCATGACCAGGATCGATTAATGATGACCAACGCTGTCAACAGCTACTCTGGTATCGTGAAACCCAGCATCCTCAGGAGACCCGGGAGGTCACAGAGCACCAGAGAAAACCGTCACTACTACCATTACCATGCCAAATCCCAAATGGATCCCGAACATCTGGGATCCTTTTCCAACAGAAGGACTCAGAGCACTAAAGTCAGGCCCACACAATATGACCACATGGAGGGGTATTACGCAGCACCCAAACCTAAACCCACAAGATCTGTTAAAGCCGTGGCAGGATATCTGCCTGGCCAGGGCTGCATGTCCCCCCGCGGGCACAGACTGTTGTCCCAGGCTCTGGGTCATGAGGCTTTTTATCATGCTGCACTGAGATCAGAAGCCGGGGTCTACGAGTGATTCTGACCGCTGTTGTTATTATTATTTTTTTTTTATCTGATTCCACAATGGGGCCAAAGGAGAACAGCACTTTATCCTCAGCCAGACCAACAGACTGTTGCTTTGAAAGTGTGTTTATTTTAACCTTCCGGAGCTGCTACAAAAAGTGTGAAGAGAGGCTGCTGCTAGGGATCATACTGCCAGCGTTAGTGGTAGTTTCATAGTTTTCCAGTGGCTTCCAGGGAAGCTAGAAGGCAACAAATGAATCGTATGCAGGCACTGTATTAAATTTAAAGGGTGTAAACACTAAGAAGCATGACGAGAAGAAAACGTGTTTAAAAACGAAAAGATTTCATGTCTAAGCAACACAACAAGGGATGACAAGGTATATTAACTGGTTTTATTAATATGATTTTAAAGTTTAGAATGTATATAAAATAACAGTCATTTTAAATGTATATTTCTATAAATAACACACATCTAACATGTGGCCAATGTACTGTACATTTGTTTTTTATTCTAGTCTGCTCAGACTTCAACAAGCACTTTTAAGGATAACTGTGTATGAAACACATTGTCTTAACGTGGTATACATGAAGCCTCTTGATATACAGCGTATATATTTTTTCCCTGTAAGAAACGGCTTGCTCAGAATCGTTGTTTAAATTGCAAATTAGCACTTTTTTGGGAGGGTTGGTAAAACGGAAGATAACCTCATGCTTTCTAACTTCTCGCTTCTTTTTTCTTTAGCACACATTGTATATTGCAAAATAACAATGAGCGCTATGATTTAAATTTTTAATTTCCTTTTTTTTTCTTTTCTTTTCAAAAGGTCAAACGCACCACGGCAAAATATGCTTGAGATGTACATGCAAGTCAGCTCATGCGGTTCGGTGAAAGTGTATTTTGTGTGGCATTGTGCTTTTGTCACATAATGAAAGTTTCTTTGCTCTTCATGGGGAACTTTTAACAGTGTGGTGTTTTACATGAAATGCGATGTTTTATTCCTTTAAAAATGCTCTTTTTAAATTCTTAATGTAGATGAGGATATTCTGTTAAGACATGTTAATTGAGTTATTTTAGTGAGAGTAAAGAAAAAAAATAAAGATATATTATCAATGATTACAGTGTGTCAAACTCTTATTTTATGGATATATTCAGAGGACGTGACTATGCATCTTCTTGCTTTACTTTATCCCTTCAACCCTTACTCATAAGTAAGTGTTAACGTATAAAAATGGATGCTTGGTAACCAGAGATGTTACTTTCTTTGTGTATTTATCAATACGTGGCACCTACATTACTCACAATGCAATAATAGGCCGCAGTGCTGTCGAAGAAAGACTTTAATGGCTTTCATCTAAACTAATTAATTTCTAGGGGTCTCTACAGTCTTGGAAAAAAACAATTCTGCTTGCTACGAGATATGCCTTTCTCTTTTTTGTAACACTAATTTGTTACCTTTAAAAATACTTTTTGAGGTCTAAATTGGCCTACGGTTAATAGATGGCACACTTATGTTTTTGTTTCTAGGAGACAGGGAAACACTAAAAAACCAGTCTAAAGCAAAATGTGTAGATGTGCACCAGTGTAACATGCCTACAACGCATGCGTTAGAGGATGAGGCTACAAAAGTCTGGTGAGCTCACATCTTTCTAGCTAAACACTTCCTGACCTTTTGGGGGTTTTTCTCTATGTTTTCATACTTTTAGTTTTTCACCACAAGTTAACTCTGGTATTCAGTGCCATTTACAAGATTTTGCTGAGTCACAAAAGGTTTACAACATATAAATGACTTGCAAATTTACAATTTATGTGTAAAGTCAGTTTCCCATGAATTTAGGTAATAAACTGTGACTTCCTTTATGAATCAGTAAGCTGGGAGTAAGAGAAACTACTGGAGCACTTTAATCCTGGAATGCTTTTTTTTTTTTTTTTTTAGACTATGAAACATGACACTACCTTCATCCCACCAGGTTTAATAGTTAAAACAAGATTTTGTGTCAATAGTGTTCTTAAGCTCACTGGAGAATTTCGGCTGATTTAATGCTTTTCTGTCCAGTTAAGCAGGCATGGAAATACAGTATGAAGAGTCGTTAATCAAAGAGTCTACTAACTGTCTAATTTTCTAAAGATCTGGGCTGTGAAGAAGTTAAAATATGTGATGTTACAAAGCAATTTCTAAAATGTTATGAATAAATAATTGAATGAACTCATTAAATTATTTAAATAAATATGTATTTATTCCAGCTTTCTTATTCTGACCCCTCAGGCTGAGAGTCCCAGAGCTTGGAGCAGTTTTAACAGTGGTGCGTGCTCACCACCAGGTGGCACTGTAGCACTGCAGAAACAACATAAGCTCCTGCTGCATTCAGGGGAGATCACAGACTTTGATTTGCTTCTCAGACATCTCATATCTGCTCTAGAAACACTGCAGAGGATCCTGACTATTTTATTGCTTGTATTGCTTGTGAATTTCAGTGCAGGTTATTAAAGAAAAAATACCTGGATATGATGTAGAAATGTGTAAAGAGCTCATTTATTCACAAAGATATGCTCTTCCAGTAAGCTGTAGTAGCGAAATTGGCTGTAGAAAACGAGCTTTAAAAGCAAGTGTGATACTATACTTATATACCTTAAGCTTGTAGCCACAGAAAGCCCATTTAAGCCATGGTTTAAAGAGAGTTGAGGGCAGTAGAATAATCAGAGAGAATCAGCCAAGGTTGTCCAAAGTGTCTGGGGAATTGTTGCATTGTTAGAAATTATTAAAGTGTTCCCCCCCAGATCAAAACAGCCTCCCATTCACAGCTGACTGAAAGGCTTGGTCTTTGGCAAAAACCATTAAGAGAGCCTGCGGACTCTAAGCAATGTCTCCTGGCAGCTCTGCATTGCTCCTGGAGCAGCGAGCCATTGTTTATTCATCGCCACATTGGCATTCAAAGTGCATCCTCACTGTTCTCTTTCATAACCAACAAGTTGCAATTTTTATGCATGTGAAGGTTGAAGTCAAATTATTTATGGGAGACTGGACCTGAGGAAGGCGCACGGCCTCTAGCAAAATGGTTTACGTTGAGAGCAATCCTTTTCTATAGGCTATTGAATTCGCTGGATCACAGCAAGATATGCATGTATTATTCAGCTTTTGAGAGAAAGAATTGTTGCCCTGCTAGACTGCCATCTGCTTTTTGGACATTGTGATGCATCTGAGGCATGCTACCCTTCAGGATCAGGTTAAAGTCTTATTTTTCAGCACGGGCACAAATGAAATGAGTGGGGGGAAAAAAAGGGGGCCTTTCTAGCGTCCCTCCCACGAACTTTTCACCACCTCTCATTGCACTGAAGGTTTTCAAGTGAAAAATATATATATATCAGAGGTGAAATTGCATGAGCATGTCTCGATGTGTCCGAATAGGAAGAAAGAGGCAGAAGAAGCTGAGGTTCAGCTGCGAAGGGAAGGAACTTTCACCTGTATGAGAAATTATTCAAGAACATCTGGTGTAGTCCAGATGCAGAGATGGAATGTGTGAGGCGTGTGGTGCCAAACGCCAGCAGGTGCAAGGTGAAAGGACTCTCACCTCTCCAGAGGCAGGTGATCTGCAGGATAATAGTTACCCACTACTCTTACGAAGACGACTCTTCTGAGTTGAACAAAATTGTGCATTATAGACCCTTTACATTCTGAGCGAACAATTTAAAATCCTTAATGGTTCTGACTGTGACTGCAGTCAGCAGATCTATTAGTAATATAGCACATGGCAGGAGCTGTGTTTCTCTGGTTCACAGCGCTTTAGTGGCTCCATAAAGAACCATTTTTGGTTGTTCATTACAGTGTAATGTTCCATTACAAAACATTATTGGAACTTTATGAATGTACACTTCCTCATTGTTTCTTTGATGGATCTTGACTGTGAAGTGCAGAGCATATTTAAATAGCAAAACACTGCAGTAGAAGCATCCACTTCAAAACAAAACATAACACAGCCCTCCTTTAGAAAGATATGCATCCAGCTGGGGCTTATTTATGAATACATATCATCAGCCTAAATATGGGAGAATGTTTTTTTTCTTCCTTCTTGTGAATATGTATAAAGAGGCATTGTCTTTTTAAAAAAAAAAAACTGCCCTCCTTATATAAATAGCATTGTGTGATGGCCTGGAATTCTGCCTTAAAATAGACGTTTTAGTGAGCACATAAAGCAGCACCTCATCTTACTCTAAGCGAAAACATCAGTTTCGGGTGCTTTCCCTTGTTCATGCAACAGAGGAACATGTGATCCGCGCTCTGCCGTTCTGGCTCGGCGCCACCTTGTCCTTCTTGGAGACAGTTTGGAGATGAGCGCCGCAGATTCTACTTTGGGTTTCTGTTGTGTTTTCGGCATCGCGCTGATTGGGAGACGCTGCAGCGTTCGGTGCCATAATCACCACTGTACTGAACATTTTGTATACTTGTTAGTAAAACTCAAAGTATCGCCTCTGATAAGAGAAAGTTCTTAGAGATCATCTTCGTCTCACTTAATTAACTAGTTAACATGACAATGGATTCCCGTTTAATTAAAGCAGCCAAGAGAACCTTGTTAGTACTTCAGATAACCAATTAGGCCCTGGCTTTGGGCAGAAGTATATATTTTATTCAAGTGTATCCATGGTTTTGGAAAATGAAAATCAGACGCTTTTTAGAGGGAGTAGTGGTGGCAGGGTGGAGGGGAGCAGGGACAATGCTTAGTGATTGAATAAGTGATTAGACCTTAGGTTTACACAAAGGCTCCTCACTTGCAGTAATGGCTGCCTGTTAGGGCTTAGTTCTCTAATTTGACATTCACATGCATATCAAAAGCGACTAAGCAACTGGAAGACTGTGTGCTGGCCCATACAATGCAAGGCGCAGTTTGTGTTGCAAACAATGCTCTTGACCTTTAACTGATGAATAATAGCCTGAGAAACAGAATGTAATTATCCAAGGCAGTACGGCTGGTTCAAAAGGTAACCACTAGTTGAGTAAGCTTTAGCCATGTGAATCAACTTGGGGCGTTCATCTGTAAGCGATATATCTGTTATTACGGAGCATATCTGCGCACCGGTGAATACAGTTCGGTGATTTTGAATTTAACAGATTTTAAACTCATAAGGCGTCACTAATGAGGAAATGGGAACAAAAGACAAATAAGTCAACAGGTTCTGCGCTACTGAGGAAAAGCTTTTATTCATCAGAAAATAAGAGAGAGAGAAAAAAATAAGGCCACCATCTGGATCATGGAGCATTCAGTGTAACCATCAGATAAAAACCCAGCAAAGCATGCTCACGCTCAGTTGCATGGTTACTGTTATTGTTCCACTGCCGCAGGTGGACATACCTCACTTTTGCTAATTTATGGTTCGTCGGTGACTGTAAGTCAGATAAATATCATGACATTGCATGATGAAGACTGTGTAGAAAAAAAAAATCTATAGCTGTGCACAAGAGTAATTCCATCCATGCAGTCATTTAGCAAAGCAGAAACGGGAGCCTGTAGTGCTCCAGGCTCCACCTCCTGTAATTTCACAACCATTTAATTTATACATTTAAAACCTGAATTTAATTTCTACATTAAGAAACAAAGCGCGCTTGGGTATAGTTTATCTTTCTGACATGCCCTTTCTTAGAGTGGACCAAATCAAATAGGCTTTGAGGAGGGGAAGGCAAAAGGTTTTGTTTTTCAGGTTCCAGCAACCAGCAAAATTCTTACGTAACATGTAATACGGTTAAAAGTAAACTAACTACATTATGCCTCCCTCTGCTGTTTATTTTTTTCTATATAACTTACATGATATAAAATTCAATATGTGGAGACCGAAACCCAATTCCTAAATTAAAGGTCAGCACACAGTTCACAAAGCCTGAATATAAAATATTTTTTGCAATTAATTAAAGGTAAGTAATTCAGACATAGAGCACCTTAACTCAGAAATGTAGAAAATTACCCCAAACAACAAAATGCTGCCATTATATGTGGTGCAGGAAGTGGCAAACTACCCTGACTAGAGATATAAAGGACTTAATGATGTGTTTACAGGTAATTATCTATGTAACTGGAGTGCGTTCACGTTTGCTATAATTACTCAAGGTTTAGAATAAAACTCTTTA
>VURO01003603.1:8939-20567 GCA_015108175.1 Pelvicachromis taeniatus | reverse complement strand
TTTTTTTTAAAATTTTTTTTTTTTTTTTTTTTTTTTTTTTTTTTTTTTACCAGGGTTTATATTTCCAGTCATCTGCATTTGTACTGTCCAATCAAGAAAGGAAATGTTACTTTTAATGTATATATGTTATCTTCATTTAGGCATTCATCCCTTATAAGTTTGTATTAAAATGAGGATTTAATAAAGGCTTCATGGTTGTGAAGAAAAGAGTTTGCACACAAATTACTTTTAACGTAAGTATTTAACCCAACAGAGCAGTTCGAACCTGCCTTTCTCCTTTTGCATGTTCTTGCCGAACTTGTGCGGTTTTCTTCATGGTGCTTCGATTTCCATCTTTGGTAAATTTACATTTCTGAACTGGCCTTAAGTGTGAGTTTGAATGGAGAGCTGTCCAGGATGTACATAATGTCTGATGGGACAGGCTCCAGTAACTCTGTAACCATAGTTGGATAAGCAGTCCAAAAAAGAGAAGATTAGCGGGCAGAGTAGAGATTAGTTTCTTATTAGAAACAAATAATCATTGGCTGTTATTAATATCAGAATATCTTCAAAACAAGCATTTGCACAACAGGATCTTTATGAGACTATTATGGTACAGCATGGTACAATATGTATAATGCTGTACTGCTGTTACAAAACAAAGACCATATGGTAGAGGAAATTAAATTAAAAGTTTCAATTATTTTAAGAGCTTGAATGCTGACAATCTAGCCTCCTGAGTTTGTAGCGGTATGCCATTGATGATGAACACAAAAAAAGATACCTTGTGAAACCTCCACAAAGCTATCTGTGTCTAATCTCTTAAAGTAGCCACAACTGATGAGACTACATTATGCCATGCAATTAATCTGCTTGGAGTACCTGAAAAGATGCACAAATTGCAATTCTGCAAAGCACAAACGTTTCAGCCGTTAGTTTTACAGCTCTAGGAGAAAATTGTTTCCCCAGAGTTTCCAGCACAAAAGGAAAGTAACTTTCTGCATAAACAGTTAAGCTGATTGACTTTTGCCCATCAAAGCCTGACCACGCTCGAAAGTGCTTCATCCGTTAATGCTTTCCGTAAGCTAGAAGATGTCATTGTGTAATTGTGGTACATGTAGTCGAAAGATGAGATGTTTTTCATATTGTCTGATTCTCTGAAAAATAAAGGAACTGTATAAAATCTCAAAACCACTTTATATTACAAATCATGTACAACATTCTGTAACATGTTCATGAACCAAATAGTTGCTTTAATAATTTTTATGAAATCATTAGCTTTATTGTTATGGACAGATTCTTTTTTTTTTTTTTTCTTCTTCTTCTTGTGGGTATTATTGTTTTCTGTTGAGAAAGACTTAAGTTCCTCTAAGACTTAAACTGAAGTCGTGTGAAGGGTACATTTGACTAACAGTACAGTGGGTAATTTGTTATCAGGGGCATCTCGCCAAAGACATTTTTTCTTTCTTCATAAGTGTGTGTGGTTTTGCACTTCTTGACATAAGCCATTTATTATGACAACTAAGATGGATGTATGTTCAATAAAAATGCTTAATTGTAGTTGATCACTGTGTCTGTGACTTAATTTCAGAGTGGTTCATACGGAGTGAGTGATGTTATTGTAGAGGTCGAGTATCCTAACAAATGCCTGAATCACTGCTAATCAGTCACTGACTAGCTGATTGGAGTTTATCCCAGCTGTCATTGGATGAAAGGCAGGGACCATCCTGGAGATGTCATCAGGCTGTCACAGGGCTAAGTAAAATCCCAAACACATGTAATTGTGATTTTACACAATATCACAAGCACTCCTTAGTACATTCCCACAAAGTTGTCTAACTTCGTCAAAATTTGAATTTTGGCCTGTAGCAGGGCTTTGCTGCTATGCACCTATGATGCTGTGTATTCTCCACTTTGAAGCTGTGGCACTTTTGCCACATATAATAAAAATGGTTTACTTGTAGGTGGACAGCTGTTACTTTTCTTCTTGGCGCAACTGTAACCCACATAATTTCCTCAGGGATTAATAAAGTATGCTATTTCAGATTTTTATTGTGAACTGATAAAAACCATCAGTGACCACATATGGAAGGGACCTTACCAAGTAACACGGAGGGAATTGGTTACATCTGAACAAGTTATTAAGGATTATTTTTTATTTATTTTTGTTATTATTTATTAGAAGTGTGATTGCATGTTCTCTCACGTGAATGTTTTAAATTATTATATTCTGTAACACCCAGTTTTAACTATTTATCTATTATTATTGAGCTGAATAGCAGCATTTCACATTGCTGTGACGTTAGGCTGTGAGGCAGGTAGAGGGCGTGCTGTTAAAACAGGAAGTGAAACGCACAGTGTCCGTTCAAAGTATGGAAACTTGACAGCACTGAGATTTTCCTCGACAAGCCGAACAAGGAAAGCGCACGTAATGTAACCATGGACCCTGAAAAGAGGTGAAAACGGACTCATTCTTGTGCTTTGTCTCATTTTCAAGCTGTAGCTGCTCTGAATTCAGCGAGTGACGTGTGCCAGGTTGAACCTTCACCTTTAATGTTGTTACGAGACGTACGCGGTTATTTTAAAGAAACAGTAGTTATAAAGTGTCACGTTAACGACTAAAATAACTTGTAATCTTGTAACGTGACCTTAGTTATAACTATAGCTACATCAGTCTAAGTCAGCAGAGAACTAACAGCGACTTAGTGTAGGCTAACTTACTAACGTGTATTTATTTGGAGGGCTAATCTGTAACTCATATTGTCTTTTTTTTTTAAAGTGCGTGTCCAAAGGGATTCTCTGATAGCGCCGTTCACGTGGATGTGAAGGTAAAGTAACACCAGTGATGGTACTGCTCGTGACAGAGTGTTGTTAGCCTTTTTGCAGTATTTATGTAACTGTTAAAGCAGCATTAAACAGGATCTGGCCCCTAATGAGTAAATGATCTGTTTGTACAGATCATCTGTCATTGCAAAAATAAATGTTAGTCGTAGTTGTGCTCATTAACGTGTCTGTCCATCAGTTTTGTTCCATTGCATGCATGGTCAGTTTCCAGTGCAGCCTCAGATTCAGACAGCAAAACCTTTGTGTCTTTTATAAACCTCCATGTCATGCAAACAGTTTTTCTCAGCCTATCCTTTGTGCACCCTCAAAAGGGTGCACAATCAGAATCTTTATTCTTTATTATGAAACATTGAACAAGGAAATTGTTCCGGTGTTGATTTAAATACCAAGGGTAACTGCAGTTGTGAGCATGTAAAGATTGTATATGTGAGTTGTATTGGATCTGATTGTCCATAATTTAGCAGTGTTCAGCGTGTTGGTGGCTGAGGGATAAAATCTGTTCCTTATAGGTCTTGTCTTTATGGCTCTGAGACGTCTGCCTGAAGGTAGATGTTCAAACAGTGCATCATCGTGGTGAGATGGGTCCTGAAGGATTTTATTAATGTTCCTGAGACAACGGGAGCAAACAAACTGTTTATTTCTAAATAAATAGCCTGAAGCAAACTTTTTGTAATTAGTAAATAGACTGAGGGTTTTCGTATTAGCCTCACATTTTTAGACTTATATCTTTGCTAAACTGCCCCCTTTGCTGCTTCATAATGAGGAGCTACTATTACCAAGATTTCTTTGTCATAACAGGATTATTACGGCAGGAGGCTGAAGCAGACCTCAGACCTAAAGACCAATGCCTGCGTGGCTCCAGTCCAGCCCACCCCTGACTTCATTTGCCAGGCACTGAAGAAAGTACACCCTGAAATCACTGCTAGGTTAGTGGGTTGCTGACCTCTTTGTACTTCTAGTCACACTTCAAAGTCACCGATCCTTATATGTTTTTGTCTCTCACAGGTACTATGGCTGTGGTTTGGTTGTGCCAGAATGCTTAGAAGGTTGCAGGATACTAGACTTGGGCAGTGGAAGTGGGAGGGACTGCTATATGTTGAGTCAGCTTGTGGGTGTGAAGGGCCATGTCACTGGTATTGACATGACTGACAGCCAGGTATTGAACATCAGTATTGCTGTGTTGGCCTTATGATTAATCAGTGCATCCCAGTTTGTGATTAAATGATATTGAATTGAACTTTTCAACGTCTTAATTTGTAAATTCTGATAAATGCCATACTTTCTTTTACTCCAGCTCGAGTTGGCCAGGACCTATGTGGACCATCACACGAAAGAGTTTGGTTACAAGAAGCCAAATATAAATTTTGTCCAAGGCTACATCGAAGCCTTAACCGAGGCAGGTCTGGAAAATGACTCATTCGATGTTATTATGTAAGAAGTCTTACTAATCCTTCTTTGTCTGCAGTTTTCACAATATATAATGAAAGAATAACAGTTTTGAACATTTTCTGCTTTTGCTTAGCTCCAACTGTGTGGTGAATCTTTCTCCAGACAAGAGGCTGGTACTGACTGAAGCTTACAAAGTACTTAAGGTACGCTGCTTCTCATTTTCAATATTGGTGTTAAATCCTCAATCATAAAACTATTAGAGCGAAGCAAACATTTACACACACTTTCTCGCTTTTCCTCATTAGGATGGTGGTGAGCTGTACTTCAGTGACATTTACAGCAATGGTAGACTAACAGAGGAAATTAAAAATCACAAAGTGTTATGGGGTGCGTCTAATTAATATTCTCTTGAATAAATTGACAGGCACCCACCAGAATGTCACAGTCTGTTTTATCATTGCAGGTGAGTGCCTTGCTGGAGCACTCTGGTGGAAGGATCTCCTGCAATTGGCTGAAAAAGTGGGCTTCAGCCCCCCACGGCTGGTTACTGCCAGTGTCGTCACTGTTGACAACAAGAAACTGCAGGACATTCTTGGTTTGACCGACTTTTTACTTGCTTGTCTTTTGCATTTTTTCCTTGATACAGAATTACACTCAACAGCCACTTTGTTAGGTACATCTGTTCAGCTGCTTTTTAATGCAAATATCCAGTCAGCAAATCACATGACTGCTGCTCGGCGCACATAGGCATGTCGACATGTCCCCGACGACCCGCTGAACGTCAAACAGAATGGGGAAGAAAGGTGATTTAGGTAACTTTGAATGTGGCGAGGTTGTTAGTGCCAGATAAGCTGGTCTGATTATTTCCAAAATTTCTGATCTTCGGTGATTTTCCCACACAACCATGTTTGGAGTTTACTGAGATCCGGAAAGGAGTAAATATCCAGTGACGTTCATGTCAATTGTACATATAGGCACAATCTACATGAATGTTGCTATCAGAGAATCCTTTTGCACAGGTACTTAAACATTTTATAGATTAACCCTACAAATAAACATTACTAAATTACCCTGCACTATTATGTCACTGCTGGTTTTTTCTCCTAACTTATATTAAATGTAGCTATAGTTACAACTAATGTAACATTACAAGTTTGAGTTATTTTACTTTTTGATAGCTGCTACCCTTTGTGTATGACCTAAAAATGGCAACATGTTCCACTTTGACAGGTCCTCAATTTCATTTAACACTTAATACTTAGAATGTTAGTGTTACACTAACATAAGTGTTCAGTGAGTACAGTATGCGTGTGGTTGACCACACATTTATTTGTTTTTTAATGTCAGTCTGGTGTGTTTAATACAGGTGACTTCAAGTTTGTTTCTGCCACATACCGCTTGTTTAAGGTCCCCAAAGGCAACACCAAGTACTGCAAAGTCATTTATAATGGGGGCATTACAGGGGCAGAGGATAGTTTCCAGTTTGACTGTCAATACACCTTCAAGGTCTGTGTATTCTGAATTAGAAGAACGCAATGCCTTCTGCTCACTAAAACTATGCAAATGATTTCAGATTTGGATGTGTTTTGTAGGCCAATGAAGTTGTGGAGGTGGATGGCGAGGTGGCCAACATACTGACACATTCCAGATTTGCAGAGGACTTCACTTTCCAGCCACTGGGGGGCCCCACTGGACCCTGCGGAGTCAAACCTAAGGTCAGTGTTGTGTTCAAATTCTTGGATGTCTCGTTTGCACATTAGGGGTCAGTATGTTTCTGGTATCAATTTGTGTGACACGCCCAGAGGGCAGAGCGCCTCTGTCAAACTCCGCTCACAAACACACATGCATGTTCTTCTGCATGCTGTACATTCTTGGACGTTCACGTACCCCTCAAACATACATACACACATGCACAAGCACAAGGTCAAGCAGCTGTCTTGGACTCATAACCAGACTGTGGAGTCATGCTGGGGAACCTTGAACAAGAAGGAATCTCTACACTCAACTAATGGAATACCATTTAATCAGGACTTACAATCATGCACATACACCTCTAACAACACCGTTTGACTTTTTTTTTTTTTTTTTTTAAATGAGTACTCTAAATTGTTAACCACTCATTAAAGATTTTTTTCCTGACATTAGAAATAGAAGTAAATTAAAATGTTAAAGGCTTATCAAAATCCACCTCATTATTTACTGTTTGAACTGCCCCCTGAATTGAAGTCGTCTGAAAGAGTTTTCTCTAATCACTACAGCAGTGTGCTGATAATAGTAATAAAAACGCCTTTGGTCTTATTCATGGAAAGAACAGCTACTTTGAAAATGTGACTTAATGAACAACCAGCGACTGATAAAAGAAGCACAAGGCCATAAAAAGACTATGTAGAAGAGCCGGTGTTCTGTTATAATGTACCGTATTAGTACCTGGATTCACTTTGACCTCGCTTACAGTGATTTCGGATGAAACACAAATATTACATGACACATAAATGTAACTGGGCGCTTGTTCTTTTAATGCTTCTGCTTGGCTGAATTATTCATACAGGTTGGCATTGAGGACCCGTTTGAGCTGGCCCTGGAGTTGGGTGTGCAAGGCCCTGCATCAGCCACTGGGGGGTGCTGCAGCACACAATCTGCTGGCTGCTGCAAGTGATGGTGGAAAGAGCACAAAGAAACAGGCTCAGCTTCATGCCTACCAATAATGCCTTATGCATAGCAGTTATGTTGTGTGTTCATAACACGTTTGGTGAACTTCCATTAGTGTTAATTAATTCACTATAATTAAACATGACCATGTTCCTCACATATGACCTCACAACTTCATTGCATCGACAAACAATAACACCTTGTGGGTACAACATAATTTAATAGATACTGGTTGCTCAAACAACTTCACCCAACCAGCATATAATGGAGACAACGTATCAAATCAAGTTTTAGTTTCACTTTGGTACACCCTGCAGTGCAGCTACACAAAGCCATCATTTGCTTCACATACTGAATGACTATGTGAAGGACTACATGTGTATGGCCTGCAGAAAAATAAGTTCTAATAGTGACTTTACATTTTTTTATTGCGTAATCTGCTGTCTGTATTTGAAGTTGCTTTAAGTGCATATGAGCTGATTTAAGGAGCCAGTATATGATTCAGGGCCATAGAAAAGAAAATCACATTTTAAAACACATTTAGTTTGACTTTGTGTCTGATTAGTGTGTTGGATCATGTTGGTAACTGCTGCTAACCATTAGTGAGGTGGTTGTTAAATTGCACTATTTTTTTTTATTATTAAGGACATGAATGAAGGCGGTTTAAAAAAAAGAGTTTAAAAATTAAGAGATATGCCCCCTGCTTCTAGTTTTCAGTGGTACAATACGTTGGTTATAACCGAGCTGTTGTTGAATCAATGGTGATTAAAAGCCACATAACATTTTTGATGTCTGACACTGGCCCACGGGCTATAAATTAACTTGTGCAAACAAGATAACAATATCACTTTGAGGGATTTAAGGGTTCTGCAAGTGCTCCCAGTTAATATTTTATGAAAAGATTCAATATGGTAACAATTCATTAACATAATTACATTGTATAGATAAAATGAAAACTTTTAAAGTAAGTGAAAATGAAAATGCAACAAATTTAAAACCTTTTAACAACCTTGAGCAGTATTAAGAAGAGCACCTTCTTCATTTGCGCCTCATTTTGTCATATACCTACTTATTCTTCTTATTTTCTTACCCATAAAACTGACATTGTTTATTCACACAATACTTTTCACTTACCTAAAAACCTGTTTTAGTACATCTGTGCTTAATTGTTTTGTAGACATGTGCTTCAACAAAAGTGTACAGATCATTATTTTGATATGTGTTATTTCTGATAAAACACAATAAATTTTAATCAATGAAATGACTGTTCTATTTTCATCTTTGCTCCTATGATGTAGTGCATTATTTCTAACTGTACACATGCACATTTGGATTTGGGAAAAGCTTTGATCAAGGGAACCAGTTCCAGCCATGACATGGTCAGGATCTCTCCCTTTAGTCTCATTTTAAGTTCAAAGGGAGAAACGAAAAATAAGGTATTAAGGTATTTGTATTACACATCGTAATGACGTACATGTATGCGTGTTTTCTGGTTTTGACGACTTTAAGCTCTTTAAAGTTAGGCAGTCTATGAACATAGTACTGTCCCCTGTAATTTCTATGATTAAAATTAGATTATTTAGATAGTGCTTCGGAGTTTCAGCATGCAGTATGATGCAATGCGATACCACACAAAAAAAAAAACAAATTAACATGTCACAACCTTTCATAGTCTCTATATAAATAAAACATGTTGTAGTATTTATTTTAGTTAACCTTTTTTTTCTTCGCGCAAGCCATTTTTTATATTTAAACGGGTTGTTGTGGTTGTCTTTTCTAGCATGATATGTTTTAAGAAGTCACGAGTAAAGTCCTATCTGTCTCCTAACATGAGGTGCACTTGTTTTGGAATTTGATTCGTCAAGGAGGCTGCGAACGCCCCGCCTCCCGGCCAGCGGAACCTCCCGATTGGTCGTCGCTGTCGCCTGTATCGGGGACACCAGGGGAGGCACGAGTTGGCCCGTAAGCTTGAGCTCGCGAATCATCAGTGTCGGACACGTAGTGGGAACGAGCAGGTCCTGATGCACAAGTCACGGCAACCCTGGGCGGAGATGAAGGCGGACTCCGACTGGCTCTGATTTTTAAAAGCCCTTTTCATTCAGGAGGTTGGTTGCCAGTTGTTATCAATATGGCAGATCCGTTATCCCAAGCACCAACCGCTGCAAAAATGGCGTCATTTAACCGGGTTCGAGCTTTGACGATGATTTTCTTAACTGTCACTGGCTGCTGTGTTACCCCGACAAGTGCCAAGGAAGGGTCCGAGGAGACCGTCATCATAGGGCTCCGACTGGAGGACACGGACGACATTTCCTTCATGGATAAGGGCTACCTGCGGGTGAGTGAGCGCTCTCGGGTAAAATTAAGAGTGTACGGGCAGAACATCAACAACGAGACCTGGTCCAAAATTGCTTTCACGGAACATGAGCGGAGCAAGGCGGTTGGGAGCATTGACAGTTCCTCGGGAGATAACCAGAGCCAAGAGGAGTCGTCCGGCTTGCATCCCTGTGGTTTTAGGACTTCGGATATAATGATATTGCCCTACATCATCGTGAACCGAAAGACATCCGGTATAGTTGAAATTGAGGTCAAACCTCTGCGAAAGACGGAGAGGAGTAAAACGTATTACCTTTGCATCGCCACCTCGACACCAGCCGTGGCCGGGATGCACGACCCGCGGACGGAGAACACCTGGATCTACCACGATGGGGATGACACCAAAGTGATAGTGGTGGAGGAGAAAAAGTTTCTACTGCCTTTCTGGCTCCAGGTCATCTTCATCTCCATGTTGCTTTGCCTGTCCGGTATGTTCAGCGGGCTGAACCTGGGGCTCATGGCTCTGGACCCCATGGAGCTCCAGATAGTCCAGAACTGCGGCACGGAAAGGGAGAAGAATTACGCCAAAAAAATAGAGCCGGTCAGGAGCCAAGGGAATTATTTGCTGTGCTCTCTTCTGCTCGGGAACGTGTTAGTGAACACCACGCTAACCATCTTGCTGGATGATATCGCCGGTTCGGGCTTGATTGCTGTTGTCATGTCCACCATCGGTATCGTCATTTTTGGGGAAATCGTGCCACAGGCCATCTGCTCCAGGCACGGCCTCGCTGTGGGCGCCAACACCATATTCCTCACCAAGTTTTTCATGCTGCTTACTTTCCCTGCGTCCTACCCAGTCAGTAAGCTGCTGGACTACCTGCTCGGACAGGAGATAGGAACCGTGTACAACAGAGAGAAGCTTCTGGAGATGCTGCGCGTCACGGACCCCTACAACGATCTGGTGAAAGAGGAGCTGAACATCATCCAGGGCGCGCTGGAGCTCAGGACTAAGACTGTAGAGGACGTGATGACGCCGCTGAGGGATTGCTTCATGATCCCTGGGGATGCAACGCTGGACTTCACTACCATGTCTGAGATAATGAAGAGCGGCTACACGCGCATCCCCGTGTTCGAGGGCGAGAGGTCCAATATAGTGGATCTGCTCTTCGTCAAGGACCTGGCCTTCGTGGACCCGGATGATTGCACTCCGCTCAAAACCATCACAAAGTTTTACAGCCACCCGTTGCATTTTGTGTTCAATGACACCAAGCTCGACGCAATGCTGGAGGAGTTTAAAAAAGGTAAGAGAGTTTTTCATCAACCTTTGACACCTGGTATGTGTTAAAGGTTGACGTCTGTCCTAGGCTGGTCTTTCACATGACCACCCTCTTTGTTGGATAAGGCAAGGTAGATACATGAGTTATGTAATCGTTTATGATGCAAGGAGTCACAGTTTTGACCTTTCAACACTGAGTGCATGTGGTGCATCTATAGGTCAAATGTCTATAATCAGATATTGAGCAATAAAAGAAGGAAGGGGAATTCCTCAATACATTTCTTGTACTGGAGGAAAAGAGATGGGGGAGGATAGCAGCAACGGTTCTTTTCCCCTCAGACCACACTGAATCTGCCACAGGTGTAGTTCACATCTTCACTGGTCACTTCCTGTATAGGCGAGAAGCAGGTGTTCTTATCATTTTCCATCATTTCCATTAAGTGTTAATGTTCACACACACTCTCTCTCTCTCTCATGCCTTGCCCTTCTTCTACTCAACCTTTTTCACACTTTTCCCCTTCCTTTCATCTCTCCCTCTCTCTCATTTGTAAATGCTTTAGGACATGTGGGAATAGTGCAACGGCAGTGCTGAGGTTATCAGGTGGGGGCATCTTGTTTGAGAACCTGCTTAAATCCCTGTCTGCCTCTCTTGCGCTTGCTTCAGAGTGATGGTGGCGATAATTCTTTTTTTTTTTTCTTTTTTTTTTTGTCCAATCCTGGAATGCAGTCGTGTGGATAATGAATAACAGCCTCTAACACCCTCAAGCCCCCCATGTGCTGTGTGTATTTGTATGCGCATGGTGTTTGAGAAAGATGTTTACCTCACCCACGGTTTATCTGATGTTTTGCATAGCCAACCCCCTCACTGTTGTTGCTTCTGACTAAGTTATTCCTGGAAAGGGTTTGTAGATTTGGGGCCGGACTGGACTGATGCATACACAGACACACCTGTCAGCAGCTGATTTATGAACTCTTAAAAGTGTGGGGGAAAAAACACGACTATTGTGTGCTTATTAGTATATTCACTTTACTTTAAGAGGATTAATCGGGAGGAAAAACAGAACAAATCAGCAAGCTTCATTACCAGAAACTAGGTGTAGTTCCTCTGCCAAATTAGCATGACATAATATACTATTGGGGGGGGGGGGGGTTTTTTTTTTTTTTTTATTCACCCTGGG
>VURO01003601.1:11030-24136 GCA_015108175.1 Pelvicachromis taeniatus | reverse complement strand
GAAAGGGAAGGAAGAGGGGGGGGGGGGGGTTTTTTTTTGTTCCCCCCCCCCCCCCCCCCCCCCATGGGTGGGGATCGTGCGGGGATTTTGGTTTTGTCTCACCGTGATCTCACAAGAATCACGTTTCGCGCGCGCGCGTGTGTGTGCGTAGATCAGCTGCACTCGCTTCTTCTACGTATGAATAGCGTGATTTGCTGTCCACGAGCCTCTCGAGCACTGCCAATTCGCGTGAAGAGAATTAGATTTTAATTACGCCCATTAAAAATCAAATTTGCAATTCTTTGGGTGACCCGTTGCCTTTTTACCCCCTGATTGACAGTTGAAATTGACACTCCGTGTCCCTCTTATCCCCCCAGCGTTTCAAGCTATTTGTAATTAAAGGTAGTTCCCCCCGCCCCCGCTCGCCACACACACACCCACACCCCACTCCATTCACCATTCTCCCGTCTCGTGTCCTGGATTGCGAAGAAAATACTATTATTCTGAGAGGCATGGGTTAAGGGCAGGGGGAACAAAATCAATCCAATTTGAGATAGCTTCATTAAAACATTGCCTTTTGTTGCAGGGGGGGCTTTTAAACAGGTTTAACAGGGGGTTTGTTGTCAGGACTACTTTATATAGGAGTAGCTTCGGAGAGCTGTCCGCAAATGTCTCCCGAGGATTGCTCGGCTCAGCTGATAATGAGACGGGGAAAGTGATGAAGACCTGCCGCTGACTGACCGTTTTCTTGTAGGTGATCTCCACCGAGCACCAGAGCACACCGGGAGCCTCGCGCTGCAGTGTGGACTCTAAGCACACGCCAATGGTGAGAGCTTTATTGGCCGTTTATACTTTAAAATATATATGCTTAAGAAAGGTTCATTCAGCGATAGCGCGCAGCGGATAACCGTTTGGCCCATGCGCATTCACGCTGCCGAAAAAGGGGATCACACATCAGATTAAATTTGTGAATTATGCGCGCACTGCAGTACAAACACATGGTAAAAAAATAAATAAAAATGGCGACATCTGCAAACTGTCAGTGCGCTGATGAGGATGATCGGTGTGTGTGTGTGTCAGTGCTGAGCTCTGCTGATGCCCTCTTGCAGTCTCACTCGGACGGAGAATCCCAGCGTTCCAACATGGAGCAGGACACCCGCTCTTCCCCCAGCACTCCGTCCACCCCCTCCGTGTGCTCGCCGACCTCCACCACCAGCTCGGTGCCGTCCACCGGGAAGAACCTGTGCGCCAGCTGCGGTCTGGAGATCCTGGACAGATACTTGCTGAAGGTGAGAGGCCGGCTAGACTTTTAGACTTTTTGTTTCCCTTTTTACAATAATAGCTCGTCTGCACAAGGCGATCGCGGGCTAATGAAGGATGATGCTGTGCTGACTCTGCTCTTATTTTTGGATTTGGCAGGCCTGACGTAAGTTAGGAACTTAACGCAATTTGGACATTTGAAGGCAAAATAAATAAATAAATAAATAGATAGATAGATAAATAAATAAATAACACTTCAAATTGAAAAAGAAAAAAGAAAAAGAGGAAAAAGGTTGCACTGATATTTGAAAGCAGCCTTATGGCTGACTTACTTAGAACTTTTATTATCTTGTAGCTAACTCGGGAAACAGGAAAAGACACAAGAGGCGATTTGTTTCTAAATCTCAGAGATGTTATCGCCAACGTAACATTTCAGGAAACGGAGATTAGACGGCGCTCTGTGTTTGGGAGACCGCAGACAGTCACAACAGGGATGTTTTGGTTCTTTTGCTGTTTCACAGCCAGGACGCCCTGCTTTTGTCGCGTGCGCTCGTGTGTTTCCAACCCCAAACAATCTTCACTCGCGCGCGCGCGGTCGTGTGCGTGTGTCAGGAAGTGTGAAGATCATTAGTTCGTTATCTCCCTACTTTGTTCTCCATCCGCAGGACAGATAAGGCAAAGGAGGTTATTTTATTTAAATATTTAATCTCTGGGCTTAAATGAAATGTTTAGGCTGTTATAATAAATTAGTCACACTAAAATTTGTATTTTTTAATTGTATTTTTATTGTCCAGATCTATTACTTTATCTGCAATTTTCTGCAATAATCTATTGAAGGCATTTTGAGTATTCATGTTTTAAATACTCTGGATAGATTTAATTTATACGATCTCAAAAACTAAACAATTACAATTTTTGGGGGGCAAAAAACGTTTGTCTCCTTTATTTAGCCTGTTCAAAAAAATATCAGTTTCCCCCCTGATGTTAAATGTTGGGACTGGTTATTTAACACTGTATTAAAAATTATAATTAAACTTAACTTAAATTCATCAACGAAAAACTCTATTAGGACAAATAATAATTAATAAAAACAATTTAAGGTTATAAATATTAATCTAACATTAATGCAAGTGCTTTTGGCAGCCTCCCTGAATTCTCTCAGTATAGATAAATAGACAGCCTGTATGCTTGCATAATAATAATAATAATAATAATAATAATAACACATTTTTTAAATTATTGTTTTCCTAAAAGATTATAGTAGTTGTTTAACGAAGCAAAAACTCGCCCAGTCTCAGACAATATCCGTAGATACCTTGGTATTTCCTATAATATTTTAATTGCTAATAAAACATTTTTTAGGACAAAAACAAACAAACAAAAAAACAAATAAAGCATATTACCAGAATACATAAACATCAGAGATAAGCTGCACGTCTCATGATTTCAGCATTATATTCCTAAATGGCTCAAAACTGTGAGGCATTTTTTAATTTAGAGTTTTTTGTATTTTATTTATTCGGTTAGACTAGTGAGCAAAATTCAATTAAAAACTAGTTAAGAACCTTTGTTTATATCTCTCAGTAACATTGAAAATAACCTCTCGATCGATCGGATTTGCGCAGGCGCGTTTATAACGCATGGTGCTGCATCACGTCAGTGTTCCACAGTGTGACAGAGTCATTACTCACCACAGCAGACACCCTAAGTCCTTAATGCGGCCTTATATCATCAGTTTGTGTGTGTTTGACACGGTTGGTGTCTCTTTGCAGGTGAACAACCTGATTTGGCACGTGCGCTGTCTGGAGTGCTCAGTGTGTAGGACGTCACTACGTCAGCACAGCAGCTGCTACATCAAAAACAAAGAGATCTTCTGTAAAATGGATTATTTCAGGTAGGGTAAGTTTATGGCCGTGTTTTCAAAATACCACGTCCGCCCCTCTGCCAGCACAGCTCTCTCTCTCTCTCTGTCGCACACACGCACGCTTATCCTTTGAAACGTACGCATGTGGGTTGTCTCATATATGCTTGAAAGTCCTTTTCAAAAACTGAAAGTTGTGTAACAAAATAAAAGCTTTTGCCTACAGCGAAGGGCTGAAAGATTCACAGTTTTGTTATGGCTATCCAGAAAACGCGACATTTTCAGCAGCTAGGCCTAGTAAAGGAAAAACACTGGAGCGCTGCACTCTGGGAAAACTTTGTTTTAAATGTTTAAAATGTTGTGGGCTGTTTAGGTTTTACGCTATTTAAAGAAAACCGCTTTTGACCTTGTTCCGACCAGCTTTTCGTTACCACTTTGATCATATCAGATCTTTAAAGGCAAATCAAAGTTAGCACACTTTAGTTTCTTTTCGCTTATTTATGTATTTCCATAAATAAGCAGGACTAACTGGGCGTGTTTTGTGTTTTGCAACTGCCCGATCATTGGATCCTTTTTCCAACATTTAGTTCCTAAAAGCCGGTGAAATCATTTTCTCATGACGCAGTTTTCAATAAAGCACAAAATTAACACACCACGTGCCACGATGCGCGCGGATAACTGTTTTAACACCCTGACAGGGACACGTGATGTAAACGGAAATGAGCGGAAATGCCAGTTTGAGTGTGTAGCTGTCCGGATTTAGTCGGTCCCTATAGACAAACAGAGCTTAAGTGCAAAAAAAACAAAAAAAAAATAAACTTGGACATCTAACATAAAAGGAAATGCCTGATGTCTATTCTATTCTATAATAAAGGATATGTCTTATATTTAAAAGCAAATATAATTTCCATTAGAGAATCAAACACAATAATGATAAAAAACCAATAATGGTTGTTAAGTAAACCTTAAAAATTAAATATCTCTGTCATTGTCAAGAACAAAAACAAGGAGCTATGATAATATATCTAAAATAATAGAAAATAAAATTGTATACAGTTTGTATGCAACATGTCATGAATGTGTAGGCAAATTTTGTACAATTATATTACAATACAAGCTGGACCCCCATAGAAAGCCTGTCTGATGTTTTCACTCAGATTTTTATTCCCTTCTTTGACTGTGTGTTTATGTGTGTTTTTGTGTGTGAGTGTCGCAAAATGAGAGGAAAGTATAAAATGTGTGTAGGCCTGTGTGTGTGTGTGGTAGTAGTACAGGGTTAAATGGGGTTCACAGCAGCAACAATATGGTAAATTTCTGTTCAGTAGCCTGGAGCTGGTGTATTAATTGTATGGACACGTGTACCAATTTGTGCTTACCGCTCTGTGTGTGTGTGTGTGTGTGTGTGTGTGTGTGTGTGTGTGTGTGTGTGTGTGTGTGTGTGTGTGTGTGTGTGTGTGTGTGTGTGTGTGTGTGTGTGAGTGCATGGAGCTGCAAGCGAGCTTTGGTGTTTTTCTGATCAAAATCTGACACCAAGTCACAGTTCTGAGGTTTATAATCACCAGCAATTAGTTGTCCTCCACCCCAGACCCTCAGGCCTCCAGACCAGCAATTAGACCGCCCCGAGTGCCTGGTCAGCATGTAACTCGTGTGAATGTGGCTTATGTCCAAACTAAAAACACACCCTGAGACAGATACCTGCACACGAACAAACATGTAATATGAAACATAAAAACACAAATGTGAAACTTTTAAATGAACATTAGCAGAAATGCTCAATGCACACACCTGCACACATAATCCACCTATACACACAGACACACACACACACACACACACACTGCTCACCAACACACACAGATCTCTGTTTATTTATGCATGTCTAGCAGCTGCCAGTCATTTTGCTCATTTTTTCCCCAAAATGGAGACTTTTGTGTTTGCTCTGCCACACCATAATATTTTACCAACCCGCCTCTGGTTAAATGCTCCCTCAGAATTTACCTCCCCACTGCTCACTCACTGATCACCGAGAGACTCAGAAATGCTTTTTAAATATGGACATGTCAGAGTATCGGATCTCCAAAGATGGTAATGAATAAAACAGTTTAAGATGTCTTACAGTCAAAGAGTTTTAAGCACTTGATTGTTTTAAGCAGTATTGTTGCTGGAGTTGTTTTTTATCAGATTGTTTTGTTCTCCTCTGTGCGCCAACAAATTAAAACATAGAGAAAACCTCAGCAATGTTGCGTCATCCCATCATAGGAAAGCTGCAAAACTGCAGCAGTTATGATTTCTTTTAATCATCAAGGCATCTGACAAATATTTAGTCTAAAAAACTTCATTTACTCTTTTTATTTTAAAGGCCAGAAAGTGGCGACTAATGTACATAACCAGCATCCGAAGCGCTTAATAACATAATCTAATGTCTTTTCAGAATTGTTGCAGTGTTTTAGTCTCCAAATATTAAAAACCATTTGTCATTATTGCGCAAATTTAATTTTCGTTGTTCTGTAGTGGTTGACTTCTGCATGCTGGGTAAAAAGGAAATGCGTTTGTTGTGCATAATGAGGGTCACTCATTCTGGTTAATTTGGTCATAGATATAGTTAAGTAGCATTTTAAATCTATATGTTTGTTAATTTATTATTCTAAATGCACAGGAAAGGTTAGAAAATGTTTAATTCATAACAGGGGGTCCAAATTAAACTGTCAGATAGACTGACACATTTCCCCCTAAAATTAAACTTTTTATTTCTCTTATTATTTTTCTTAATTTGTTTAAAACATTTTTCTTTTTAAAATAAACGGTGTGAATGACAAGGGTTTTTGTACACATATGTTTTATATGATAAACCACAAAATGCAAAGCAACTAATTTCCTTGTTTTTTGAAGTGTAAAAACTGGTCAAAAGACCTAAACTGCTCCATAAAACACAGTTTAACTCACATTTGATGTCTATTTGCTGTACAGAACTATGACTGTAAAGCCAGAGATGACAAGCATATTCATAAAAGATTTCATAATAAAGATATGCAGATTAAAAACTACTGCAAGAAAAGAATAGTTAGCATTTTTACAATATTTGGACAAACCCCTCTTTTGCACAATAACATCAGTACTCTTGGATTTGATGTCCTTATATGTGATTCTATTTTTAAAAATGCTGCATTGAATGTTTGCTGCAGGGCTGGGGCCTGTGCAATGGTTACTTCTGTAAATATAAACTGTAATCTGGGTTTAGGCCAGATTTAAACTAGGCTAAACACCGCTGCAAGTCCAGATCCTCTAGGCTGCTTTCAAATCTCTGGAGATATTTCCTCATCTGTGTCAGCCTCTCATCTGGCTTTGGACTGACAGCTGCTTTAATGGGGCGTAATAGCAGGAAATCAGAGTGGGTTTCCCTCTATATATGTGTGTATGTGTGTGCAGGGTTTGGGTGGGGGCTATGTCAGCGTTACAGGGGTGCAGGACAGAGCCCCCGCTGTGCCTCTCAAACCCATGTCAGGCCTCGGGGGCTTGCCTTCTCTCTCTCTCGCTCTCTCTCTCTCTCTCTCTCTTTCAAACGCACACACATACGCAAACCATTTCTTTATCAGCCTCCTCCTCCTCGCCCCCTTGCCTCGCCCTGTAGAAACCCCATCCGCGTCCGTGAGCTGCAGGCCACACAGGAAGTTGCCCTAATCAGGGGCACCCCGTGACACTGACACTGTAACCAGAGTCCATGTATATAATGAACTTCGTGGGTGAGATGTGAGCACATGTGGATGTGTGCACGTCTCTTCATGCGGGTGTGTGCTTGAAATTTTTTATTTTTTTTTGCAATAATAATTATTCATCAACCACCCACCTCTGGTTAGCTGATTAGGTCTCCATAGCAACAAAGGAAAGCAGCAGCTACAGAGATTTTTATCAAGAAGCGAATGAATTAAAATTATAATAAGACATCTGTGACACACAGTGTTACGCTGCTCGGTTAAAGTGCTGTAGTAGATTATTCATGCTGAAAATCAGACTGACTGTTGTGAAGAAAACTGCCCGTATTCCTAGTTACTGCAGGCTAAAAGAGCAGCAGATGAGCGTCTCAAGGACTATTATATATTATATATATTATATTTTCTGCAGGGTTTATCCATAATACCCTGATCTATTAAAACCTTTTAAAAGACGTAAAGCATATGAAACATTTCCCCTCGTTTTCTCAGCTCAAAATCCCATTCTGTCAGCCTAACGTGAACCTCTAGCACACAAACCGCACAACCTCTCTCAGGACAAATCTAATAGAGATTAGCATGTTCTCAGAGCACATCATAAACAATTCAAAAAACGTGTACCTCCTTAGGCCCCTCTTTCAGCAGCAGGTGAATTACTGTAGGCGCGGGATGGGGGGGTGAGAGGGTGGGGGAGGTGCGGTGAGTGATATAAGGGCTGCGAGGATTGACATGGATCCAAAGTAAACATCAGGTTTTTGGTGCAAAGAGAAAATAAGATACAGAAAGAGTATGGGTGCAGAAGGAGGAGAGAGGGCAGGAAGATAGAAGAGGAGGAGGGGGTTAAAACAAGGGATGGTTTGCAGCTTTCTCTGGGTTCTGTCTCGGAGCATGAAACTGACAAGCTGTCATGCTGCATTAGCCGCAACGTTCCACAATGTTTTCCTCTTTACTGTAGAAACAGGCCCAACTTCTCTGTAACAGTCTGAAAGGATACCGTACAGTGAGCCGCGCAGTCCGTTTGTCTCCCAGAGCGGCTTTAATGGCGCATAAGAGGTTGTTTGGTTAAAGCTGAACATGTCAGAGACAGCTTAAGCCTTTAGTGGGTGCCATGCCAGCCAATTTTCCTTGAAGGTCATCAGAAGGACTCGCTGTTACAGTCACACTGCTTTTATGAAGAATTCCACTGTTTGCATTTGTTGTGATAGTCTATATATAATTTGTTAACCCGTGATGATAAAAACTAGGCTGACCCTCAAACAGTAGTGGCCTAATGATGCCCCATAAATACTCTGCACCACACTACATGCATATAAGTGACTTCTGGCAAACAAGCTCATGCACATAAGGAGCGTTACAAGCTTGTGAGATGTCAGGGCCTTAGTATGCTTTCATCCTAGATAGAGTGGACTTGAGTGCACGCATACGCTGCCAAACCCACTCACTTGGCAGTCCTTGTGCTCCTCTGCACCCCCAGCTCTCTTTGCTCGCTCTCTCCGCCGCTGACACTCTCCACTTTGCCATTTCCCCCCAGCCCTATGACTGCCTGTCTCAGTCACTTACGTCCTCTCTCTCTCCATGACTGTTCTTTTCCGGCTCCCTGCCCTCCGCCAGCTCCACTGACCTCTGACTCTAAATATGGCTCATGTTTGTGGCCGTGTATGGAGCAGCGAGCAAAATATCGGGGTGAGCATGGCTGATGAACGTACACAAATCTGGCTGTACGGGGCAGCACACTGCACATGTTTACCCCCAACCCCTCCCTGCCAGTTTTACCCTTGAAGAAGCACTTTCTTTCAGGCTGCGTACAAATCTGGCCTCCTCCAGCAGAATTGGCAGCTGCCGACCCCAACAATGGCTCTTCACATAACCATAACCATCTCCAACCTAAAGCGTTTGATACCCATTAAAACCCATAATGGGCCCTTCAAATGAGGCGCTTAATATCTTTTTATTCTTGTGCAAAACAGGGATCGTCTATAATATTTCTGTTGCAATAAAATGGAGATTTATTTGGATACTCCACGGACCCAGCTGCTCAGTAAACACGATCTCACGAAAGAATATGAGATATTCTACATTTTTCCCTTAAAAAGCCCACATCCCCAGCGATCCAAACAAATATCATCTGTATTACCTAAGTCTGATATATCTTATTTCATAAAGCACAAGTGCTGCACCTCAGTTTGACTCATTTCTAAATACATATTCCTAATGCACTAATTAATTTAAAAATACTTTTTAACATTTAGGATTTACATTTTTTCTTTTTAGAAGAATGGCCACCGACATATGGGATAGGAAGACCTTTTTGTGGGATTAGTTATAAATCTACAGCAGTCTTTATTTCGTTTTTGACCCGTGTGTCTCGTTTTATCCCCCTCATTTGAAACATTTAAACTGAGCAGATGTTCAGATATCTTATTTCTTGCTAATGAGGAATTGTCTTGAAGCATTTCTAGCCTTACATCTTTGATCCTCTTTCTCTCTCCCACCGACCACCCATCCGTAAAGTCAGGTGGTTTGGGTTTATTCACCACCAACCTCACTGTTACTATCAGTTACAGCGAGGCGATCTAGAATGATGTCATCCGGGTTTTTCTTCCTCTTCCACTGTGTTTAAAGCCAACCTGGCTTATGTGTGTGTAGGTTTGTTGCCCCTTGTGTGTGTTTTTGTGTGTGTGTATATATATGTCAGGGGCTTCATGCATCAGTCAGGAAATTGCAGGTGTTGGTTTGTTTGCATTCAAGGCTCAGCTTGCAGCCGCACTCAGGAGTCTTTTCTGAAAGCCATATCCTCCTCCTCCAAGGTTTCCTTTAAAGCTTCTGAGGTTTGCCAGAAATTAAAAAAAAAAAATTCATTTCAAACTTCACTTCAATGAAAATATTCTCAAAGAAAAGGAAGTCACTGTGTATGTTTCATTTTCTGTCCTACAACAATTGTATCTTTCCAAAGTGCCTTTTTTTTAACCCATCATTCCTCATTTTGCTGCTCTCTTCTTCTCCCCCTCACAGTAGGTTTGGTACTAAGTGTGCCCGCTGCGGGCGGCAGATATACGCCAGTGACTGGGTGCGGCGTGCAAGGGGAAATGCATACCACTTGGCATGTTTTGCCTGCTACTCGTGTAAGAGGCAGCTGTCCACGGGAGAGGAGTTTGGTTTGGTGGAGGAGAAGGTCTTGTGCCGAATCCACTACGACACCATGGTGGAGAACCTCAAACGAGCAGCTGAGAGCGGTGAGTGGTTGGGTAGATGACAAAATATATCTGAAGCTGTGATTTTCAGCAAATTTATTGTCAGATTGAATCATTCCTTGTCCTAACTATTTCAAATTAGTGACATCCGTTAATTTTCTGAGAAGGGTAATACCTACAGAATTAGTGTATTATGTTGCAAGAGCTCAAACCCAGGGTCCCAGCTGGGGCATAGAAACTCCTGAGGTCCCTTTATGATAAATTGTTCAAGTCCTGTAGTCTACCTATGTCGCCTGACATCTATAGTCACTTTATTTATCACTGAATTATTATCTGCCTTGCATGTATGGCTGTGTGTTTTTTAGGCAACGGCATCACATTAGAGGGAGCAGTTCCAACAGAACAAGACAGTCAACCCAAACCGGCCAAAAGAGCAAGGACATCTTTCACCGCAGAACAGCTACAGGTGAGAAACGTTCTCAGCTACGATCTCAGCCCAACACCGAAGTGCATGACGTTGGTTTACTGTGCCAAAGCTCTGACATGGTACCTAATGTTTTGTCTCATTGTGCAGATCATGCAGGCACAGTTTGCTCAGGACAACAATCCGGATGCCCAGACGCTACAGAAACTAGCCGACATGACAGGCCTAAGCAGAAGAGTCATACAGGTGAGTGGTGTGTATAAAAAGCACAAATGGATGACGTCAATATAATAAAATGTAAAAATGCAAAACTAAAAGAACACATTTTTACAGTTGTTTTAAATACATGCCACTGAAAAACAAACTTTAAGAATATAGCCACATGATGTCTGGTTACATTGCATCTTCATAGGTGTGGTTTCAAAACTGCAGAGCAAGACATAAAAAGCACACGCCCCAGCACAGCGGGGCTCCTCAAGGTCATCCTCAGTCCAGGATACCCTCATCTCTGCCCGATGAGCTGCATTACTCTCCGTTTGGCAGTCCTGAACGAGCGCGCATGGTGGCCCTTCATGGGTACATCGACAGTGAGTTATCATTTACTGTTATGGCGAAATAGGCACATACTTTTTAGCATTTGTTTTGGCTTTTTAAATTATGGGAGTTGCTTTGTAAGACACACATTTTGCTTCTTCTTTTTTTAATTTTGTGTGTTTTTTATGATTTGTTCCCCAGGTCATCCCTTCTCTGTCCTGACCTCTCAGAGTCTCTCTCATCAGGCCATGTCGCTGCCCCAGCTGCCCCTCAGTCGCTAGTTCTCCAACACGGCCCTTATGACCCCTGACCTCACGATCCCAACCCCTGATCTAACATCAGTGATGTCTCCTGAACCAACTCGCAGGTCATCCAGGAGTCAGCGCGCAGAAGAGACAAATATTGTAGGAGCCTTGTCCACTGAAACCAGGAAAAAAAAAGAAATGGATGAACGAGATAAAAGCTAAAAATCATCTGTCATTATGTTCTTTTCTGGGGATAGGATTTCCAAAAATGACTTTGATGCGTTTAGCGTTAAACTCCCAGACTATATTTCACACCACCTAACGGACCCTTTTGCATCACGTGTACAGCATCCTCCACTCTACTCAGCCAACACCTAATGTGGAGGTGAAGGGAGCTTTAACGGGATAAACTGAGCAAGGAAGCTTCTTGAAGTGCTGTCAAAACACGAAGAGAAATTTAAAGAGGAACTATCTTTGTGGCTCAAAGGCCACAGTAGACCACATTAGAGGTAAGGCTCTCGGCTCTTTTCTCTCAAGCAACCATGAAGGAATCTAAATATAACAGAAATCTTTGATTGTTGAAATATTTTTTATTTCGGAATGACATATTGACTTTATGACGTCTCAGAAAACCAGAAACTTCCTCCTTCCTTTCCCACCGAACTGAGGTGCAGAATTAGAGACAACAAAATATTACGTGCCTTATCTTTTCCAAAGTGATATTTCTCGCTAAACATTTAATTACTATTGCACAGGACAAATTATGAGCCTCCTAAAATCTTCAATTGGCAGAAAATCACAAACTATTTCACAGATTCTGTTGTAGCATTTTGTCTGTTTATCATTAAATAAAGCCGCAGAAGGACACCATTGGAGCTGTTACGTGAATAAAACGTCGGTTTTAAGCAGGAGTTTAAACCATCATAGTCCTGTTTAAAGAGAAAAGTCTGAGATGACCATACAAGTCAAACTTCACATTCCTGCAAAATCAGACCACATTTCCAGATTTTCCCACAGGTGTATTGTTACTAATTTATAATTTATAAGGTTGCTTGTTCAGCCTCTCTCTGTGTGTGTGCGTGTGTTCCACACAAGCAGGGAATATTGTATTGGTACAATATGGACAGCATAAAAACGACTGGGTTTGTACATATTAAGATGTGTGTGTGTCTGTGTGTGTGAATGTGTGAGTATTGGCAGGGGTATAGAGTGTGCATTTGTATTTTAGTTCCATGGCCACAGTGTGAAGAACAGGATCCAACAAGACCTCAATGTCCTTGTATTTATTGAGATGGTAAATCCCTGTAAAGCACTTTTTCCCCCCATTTGAAATGTTTTTGTTTGTTTGTTTGTTTTGTTTAAAAAAATATGAAATGAAACAAAAAAGTTTATTTGATAGACTGTGCATCATAAATGTTTTGTGTAATAAAATGCAATAAAATAGAATGTGATTTTTTTTGGTGGCTTTGGATCATTTCTGAGGATAAACTAGCAAAGCAATTATTCACATTTAATTTTCCAAAACATGTCAGCTGCAAAGCACAGACAAGCGTGTAAGACGATTAAATCGGGCTCAGATGGAATGAAGTTTCAAATGGTAAATACACAAATAAAATCCATAAATATAAAGTAACTTTGTGTTCCATGTGTATTTTTTTTTAAGTCAGGCATTGTTTTGCTGTAACTTCACTTTGTGTGTTTTTACTTTAGCATTTGTGCTTAATTTAGTGATTAACAGTGTACATTCAAGTGTGTGTGTGTATGCATGTGTGCTGCGTCTGCATTTTTGTGCAAGACAAAGAATGCCTCTTGGAAAATGTCTCCTGCTTTTAAGGGTGTTTATTCATTATTAATTTTATTTGATTTTTTAAAATTATAAACTGCTAATAATAGGGGGGGGGGGGG
>VURO01003601.1:0-11010 GCA_015108175.1 Pelvicachromis taeniatus | reverse complement strand
AATTAAAAAGAGGGGGGGGGGGGGGGTGGCAATACATTGATAAGTAATTTAATGAGTTCATGATGCTTGCCCAGCAGATCAAAGCCTTGTCAATGTTACCTGCACGCTACCTGCTAATTTTGTATCTTTGGCAAATTTAATACACTCACTTTTGAATATTATTTAAACATTTGCCTGCTAAAATATTTCATTTGGGGCACCCCCCCCCTGCAAAAACAGCACCAAACCCCCCTCAAAACCAACCCTCACACATGAATGGTGCATTTATGTTACACCAGGAATCTGTGGTGTTGTGTACATCATTAATTCACTGTAAACAAGTCAATTCTTATTACAGGGATGGGAAATGTGTTGTTAGATAAAGTTAAAATAACAGAGTTGTTTGGGCAGCATGTATAAAGACTGTTTAACCCAGTTGGAAACAGATTGCCTGTCCTAATTCTTCTGGGTGTGAGATGTAGATCTGAAATAATACAGTATGGCAATCAAAGCACATAATAAAACCGGATATATTCTGTGCTGCCTGTAAACTGATTGTAAATCTATTTCCCAGAGTCTTTCCATTCCTCTAGCTCCCTCTCTGTAATGCATACAGTATTATGGAAATTAAGATGAATGCACTGAAAGGCGGCTGTTGCACCTCCAAGAATACATAGGCCACAGCAGCAATGTGGGGGGGAAAATAAAACGAGATGATATAAAAGCTTGGACTCGATAATTTACTTTTCAGTCGTTAATGCAAAATGTAATACAAGACAGAATTTCCCTATAGCTCGGTTTTAATAAATAACATGCTAAAAGTTAACATTGCTGCTCTCTTCACATCTGGCTGCAGCTTTTTCCGGCTCAACGCCACAAACCTCATCCCAAGCCTTCCGACAAGTCCGCACAATCCACTCATGCTCCTCGTCATCTGGTGGAAAGATCCAAATGGAAATTATTAGAATGTTATCTTTTTATTCCAGATAAAAGTAAACCATTTAACCATTCTCTTGACCTATACTCTAATAATACACATTTAATCGTAGAAAGGCGCACAGCAAGAAGCGTTTTTGGTTGAACTCGCTTTAAACGTTTAAATCAAAAACCTAACAGCACGCATTATCACACCGCAGGTCGTACAGAGCGCGAGGCAGCGCCACTGAAGTGCCATTTAAGTCTCGGTTAAATCTGTCAAAGCAAGATAAGTCCGACAATTAGCAGAAAATAACTTCTCAGAGCCACTTCAGACACCAATAAATAATAACCCCCACACACAAAAAATGGACGCCAATTTTTTTCCTTTCTTCTTCTTCTTCTTTTTTTTTTTTTAAACCGAAACGACTGCCAGAGGAGATGATAATAAACCAGTTTTTCGTTGTTAAAAACTGAAACGACTAGCTAATTGCAGGGGAAGTCGGTTTTTCTCTCTGGAGCGCGCGCAGCTGCACGCACTTGAGCGGCTCGCGGGCCTCACCCCCAGGTTCCACCGCGCGCGGGGCTCCATTGTACAGAGGAGCAGGTCTGCAGCTCTCCCGCTGATTGTGTGTAATTGCCGGCCGAGGGCGTCAACACTAACTGCCTCTTCAAGTGCGAGACGGCCTCTCCCCTCATTCTCTGCCTCCTTTTCTACCTGCTCTGATCGGGAGGTCAATTGAACGCGACGGACACGCGGGCAGCTGCCGCCGCGGATCTTTGTGACGCATTTTGTTAGTGGAAAAGGTAATTACGGCAGCTCAAACATAACTGAGCGGCCACGAGACTGACCTCAATTAACCACCAACCCCCCCCCAACCTTCCTTAATGATAATTAGATTGGGGGGCATTTTCATATTTGCTGTAATTCCGCTCTCTTCAGTGTTGGCAGCCTTTATCTCTGGATTTAAGTCACGTGTAATTGGCACCTTAAGTTATCCCAGGGCACAGGTGGCTGGCGTATTTACGTGTGAGGACACCACATTTTTGTGATTTTTAAATTTATCAGTTTTGATGGTCGGTAATTATCAGGCAGGATGGGTATAACTGCAGTTAAATCAAGGTGTGTGTGTGGTGGGGAGGTAAGAAGGAAAAGCAACAACAATAACAGAATGCAAACAAATTTATCAAACAGTTTTCTGGTCTACTAACAACCCTCATGGAGAACCTTTATGTGAGTGTGTGAGAGGAGGGGAATGTGTGGAAGCGATAATGGCACCTTGTTAAAGTCTGTTTATCTTAATCCTCAAAATACACTCAGAGAGAAAAGTGTTTCCTTCCAGCCTAATAGCAGTGATTTAACACACATGGACACATACATACATATGCATGCACAAAAACATATACAGGATGTCTTGACTACAAAGGCAAAAATCAGTTTTCTTGTAGCGGTTGCATAAGAGATAAAGGAGGTTCTGTTGGATTTCATAATGAAGTAAATCCAGAATTTGGGTAATATTCACAGGAACTCTGTGACTCACTGAGACACCTGACCCTTCACCGGTGTGATCGGTGGAGCACACTCTGTGGTTTCTAAGCAGAGGCTTTACAGTGGAAATCAGACTAAATGAACACTTAAACAAACATTCAAACATACACGAAAGAGTCATCTGTCTCCAATTTTAATGTGGTTTTGTGTCTTGATGACACACACACACAACATGAAACAGCGATGGTTTTACAATTCCTAGCTTTAAATGTATTAATCCGTCTGCCACGGCTCGTAGGATTAACACACAAGTCCTGTTTTATAGGAAAAGCAGCGTGAGGATATGTTGCACTCCCCAGCGGCCTGGCTGATTTTTATCTGTCTGTGAAACACCTTGGCTGGAAGGGGACAAAGGGAGGGGCCGCGCTTTGGTCACCAGAGAGGTGTTTTCCTTGGCAGTGCAATGTGTTCGGTGTGCAGCTCGCTCTGTGCAGAGTCTCAACTGGAAGCGGTTATTCCAGAAACAGGAAAACGTTCCAAATAATATGGAAACACATGGCCCTTTTTGAAGCTGCCTGTTGCCAAGACAGAATGCAGTATTCACAACTGATTTTGTATGTGTTTGTTTGCAGTAATAACAGAACATATTCAGGCACTCGCCAGTGGAGATTTCAAGCGCAGATGTGACCTATGTATCCCTCATTCTTTTTAAATTACAGTTTCACAGAGCAATGCAAAATGTCTTAGTACCTTCAAACTTTTAGCAGCAATCTTCATCAGCGATGGCTAATTAAAGTACTAATGTATGTCCCTGGAAGTCTGCAAGAAAGCAGATTAAAAATAGCCTTGCGAGCTGTTTGTATTTAAAAATATTTAGTCTGTTGATTGTGTGATTTGGACTTAACATTTAACAGTAATCATTTCCCCGTGTTGCAGTCTGTTGGTTTTAATTAAGCTGGGCTTGTTTGTGACACAGTGAGGTGGAAAGGCACAACTGTTGTAACGATCTCATCACAATGAAAATGGAAATAAAAAAACAAAACAAAAAACGAACCCTGAAACCACTTCAGAGCTGCAGTCTAAATTGTACAAAGCAAACTCTATAGTGTTGTTTGTTTTCACATCATGTGCATTTATCAAACCTTCTCACCTATAAGCTATCTGGTTCTTTTAAACTGGATTAGGAAATCTCAGCTGATTTAGTGAGATCACTCTTGATGTTAGAGGTAGCACCTTTGTGCTCCATCTGCTGCTTAACATGTACTATATTCTTATTTTCTTTTGGTTTATTCTTTAGGTGAGCAATAAGAAGAGGTAATAAAACCAGAAACAAAGTCAGTGATAGGTGAATGTGTATTTTGAATTGCTTTCAATAACTGCACAGTGCACACTTCCCTTTTTTCCTGTCCTCTGTTCATATCAGGAGGTAGCTTTGTATCCAAGTGACCTGTCTGACTCCTGCTCGAGACCCTTTTCCAAACTCCCTTCTTCCAGTGTCATCCCACCAAAAACAATGACTGCGCAGAGCTGTGCCAGTCTTTGAAATGCCTCTCGAATCCTAACTATGGCTATGAAATCACTGACTTTAGATGTTTAAAACATTTTTTTTTGAATGATTAAACAAACTGTATGACCTTAAATGAAGTAATAAACAGCAGCCAAGAAAAACAAACTGACTTTATGTGTCAGTGTGTTGGAGGGCACACAGTAGTTGAAAATGAGTGTGGACAGCCAATGTATTTGGAGATTATAAACAGACTGTATATAAAAGATGGAGGTCCATTAGCCTTGCACTCTTTCTAATGGCCAGCAGAGGGCATTAGGAATGAGCTCCGTAAACATTTTTCTGACAGGTTTGTCTCAGTCACTGGTTTCTTATTGGATACAGCATTTTCTAAATTATGATCAGCATCAGCTAAAAGGAGGAGAAAACAAGGTGTTTTAGGGTCACAAGGCCCTTTGGTTTCTTTGTTTCTGGTTCCAAAATGCACTCATTTCGAGGCTTTACAAATGGATTTTGCTAACCAATAAGTACAATCAGTTTGGCTACATCCGTCTTAATACACAACGTATTGTTCTAACTCACTCTTGAATCCTCTCCACTGTAGCTATTTTGTATTTTGTGTCCCCTCCCACCACTTTCCATTATCACTATCACTCTACATGGTCCGTTTTTTTGACAAAACCCTCCATACATACAGGCGCTGACAAGAAAGCACTTTGACTCCAAAAATAATCTAAAACCTCTTGGGGAAAATTATCAACAGATCCTATTGTTTTGCTGTTTGGCGCTGTTCCAAGAAGGACTGTTTGTCCAAGTTTGCAACGGCTTCTTTGCAGGTCTGATTTGGAGGGTAAGGAAAGTTTAGCTGGATATTTCCAAGCAGCAACATCTGGTTCTAGGGGGTAAAAATAATAATTTTTTAACCTTTTCTTAAAAACAAAAATAAAATCAGACTTTGTCTTCGTTGGCTCAATTTTTCCCCACAGCGACATGGGGATCTCCTTCCTTTTTGTTGCTGCATGCAAACTTCTCCACTGGGAGGGCGGGCCTTCCCTGTGCCCCATCATCCCCACAGTCCTCATCCTGGGCGGAAACCACGAGGCAATAAATTCAGTCTTCACACCCACTCTGACAAATGTGCCTTCACCTCCCAGGGTTGAAAAATAAATCCATACAGGATACGGAGACATTCTTCTCAAGAATTGTATACCAAGACAAAAGGGAGAGTACACATAGGCATAAAGAGTGTATGTAACTGCATTCGCCACATACACAACACATCACTCCTCACACACTGCACATGAACGCTGCAAAGGGGAAAAAAAGGCACAAATCCATTAAACAGTTCCTGTTTGACTTCATATTTATCTAAATCAAAACAGAGTCTGAGTATTGTTGGAAAGTTTTCGGTTCCTCTTCTTTTTCATCTCAACTTCCAAACTCCCCCCCCCTCAAGAAAAATCTTTCCTTCTTATCCTCCCCTATTCTTTCCCCCATATCTCTCTTTCTTCATCACTCTGTAGATCAATACCAGAACTGTAATGATGATGAACAACTCGCATTAAGGAAAGGATCGCAAACCAAATTTTTGTCTTCTTACACATACTGATGACATCTGGCGAGGACGTGGATCTGTTTCTTTCTCTCTCTACACATATGTAAATGAGGTTTGTGTACCGGTGGAACTAATCTGCATTGTGTTGCAAGTAGCTCATCTAAATACAAATATCCTGCCATGAAATACATTAATACCTCAGGGAGCTCGTGAGTCACCTCATAACTTGTGCCAGGAATCATTTCTTAAGACTTGTTTGCGATTTCTAAAGAGGAAAAACAGTCAACCGGATTCAAACACAAAATAAAGCAGATTTGAAAATGGTTAGATAAGAAGCCAGACATTGAAGCTGGATTCTGTCTTATTTAACAATGAAAAAATGTCAGAAAACACTGAATTGTAGGCTTTCGGCAATTAAAACCAGTGTTACAAGAGTTTTGCGGGAGTTTAAGACATTGCAGAGCACATTTTCAGGGAAAGGACTGCAAACTCTACAGGCATGATGGCAGCTCTGAAAAACGTTTGTGATCCCAATAGGATAAAGCGCCTGAATAAAGGTGCACAGTTATCTATGTGGGAGCTGAGATATTTATCCAGATCAAATTGTTGAATCGACTGGGAAGCCACCTGACGACAGCTTGATGTTGTCAGCCCTGGAAACATGACGCTGACTATATGTCTTACATTTTCTAGCGATGAAAAATCATGGCAGGGAGACACGACAAACAGAGGATGTCAGAATTTGGGACACCCGACAGACTGCGTTCACTTCGAATCAAGACTTCCAATCTGGGCACTCGTTCAGTGGAAAAATGTGTCTTCAATTTTCCACTTTTGACAAATAACAAAAGAGAAAAAAATGCTGCTGTAGCCTATAGAGGCTTGCCTATCAGATGAACTGCAACAGTGATCTGCCATCAGATAATGCAAGGATAATCCATTAACGTCACTCTATGGGTTCAGTCTTATCAAGACCTTTCCATATGGCCACACTGTATACTTTGAGAGTTGTAGTTATTAAATATGATGAAAGAAAAAGGGTCCTAGAAGAGCTCCAGTAAAGCAAATCCTCCACCGATGCCATAACTCACGGTTTTAAAGTGAGTCACTTGTGGATTTTTCCTTTGATCAGATCCACCTTTCCACCATGTCTCGCTTGCCTGAAATATTTGTGTAATCTCGCTGACGGACATACTGTGCAGGCAGACGCACAGAAGAGAACATATAAAACTCTGAAAGACAAACTGAAAGTTTACTATGTTTGAAAGTAGCTTCAGTAGAGTTTAATGAAGCTTAGCAAAAGTTCAGTCAGAAAGACTAATGCTTAAACAGTTTACATTCTCTCTCTCACCATGGGTACACCGGGCCGTTTCTCCCTCTGTTAACATCAGCGGCTCTCGAAGTTCTTCTAGAAGGGCCAACTTCAAAAGCCGAAAAAGTTCACCCATAGCCCATACCCTACCTTTTCTTCTTTTTTAATCACTCAAGCTTATGCAATAGTATCAGAAAAGTCTTGTTTGTGAAATTTAGCTGGTTTCAAGTGATATTTTCCACACAATTGCCCACCTCCCACCTGGAGTAGCACCGCGATAGTCTTGCAAGTCTTCTGCTCCTGTCATTTCAGCATCCGATTAGTGCAACCTTCTTCCCCACCTCACGCTTTACATCACCGTCAGTGTTTATGGTTGTTGTTCATGTTCCAACTAAGTTCATCACATCCGTCCAGATTCTTCAGCATCACTCTTCACCCCTGCTCCACCGCTGCCTCCATCAGGGAATATTTGTGCAGAGCTTATTCCATCAGTAGCCTCTTAAATATTATGTTACAGTAAAGCCCAATCACCAGAGACTCCTCACCTGTGCACCTCATGCCAAATCAATCTTTAACCTCTCAGCCTCGGTTTTTACTCAATTCCCTCCTGTTTGAATTCAGTGACACCTGTTCTCAGTCAATAAAACAGTAGCCACAAACGCACACAGAACCATCTCGTGAGTAAATACTTGCTTTCTTCTATGATCCAAGCATTAGCTTAAACATAGGCGTAAAACTTATGTTTGCTGTATGTACCGAAGCATACACGTGCTGCAAATTTGAAGCTGAGGTTAAATTAATAACATGATTACTGGAATTAATATTGTTTCTAGTTATGGTCAGTTGTAGAAGCAAATGGACATACTTTATTAGGTTACTGAATAAATATAATTTAACATAACGTAATCCATCACTGACAGGCGCTTTACTGGATGTAACACTTTGTGTACATAATTTGAAATGGAAATTTTGTGTTTGCACTTGACTTTAATCTTTCTAATTTACCTTGGCGCAACACGCCACGGTGCCTGGATATTGCTCAATAGTGGACAGAGCCAGTTTGGCAACAAAACAAGTGGAAAAATGTGCACAAAACCGCAGCGTGGTAAGGACTGAAAAAGGATTTTAGTGTGAAAACACAGATAATTCTACTTCATGTGTGGATTAGGGGTACAACCTACAAAGTATCCTCTAGTATATGTGGCGGAGGTGTGGTCTATGGCCTGCTGCAGAGGAGGGGTGATGCAGTGAGCTCGCGGGGCGGTACGAAGGCGTGTGTTGAACAGGTGTACCAACTCAGGGGAATGGATGAACTGTGTGTCTGTTTTAAAAATACAGGGACGGCCTGGCGGCAAGCAGAAGTGTGAGAGGCAACACTACAGGAGTGACTGTGTCCTGGGCGGGAAGCCGTCAGAAACCACAGGAAAAGACTGTTGCCTAAATAAAAACAGGTTGTCATTACCCAAAACGCCAGAACGTGTCCGAATACGGTCCTTCACACTATATAACAAAGAATTAATATGAATGAGCACACCTCTGCTAATGGTTAGCAAGCGTTCTCACCTGCGCTCCTGAGAAACCTGCCAGTGTAGGCTGTGACCTCTCTGGTGCTGGGGTTATAGAAACCATCTCCACAGTCGTAGCATCCATCAGGAATGGCTCGTGGAGGATGTAAATCTGTCATCTGAGATTTTCCTGTATGAAGAGATGGAATTATAATAATTTAACTGAGGAGTGTCTTAGAGGTAAAACCATATATTTGTCAGGCCAGTGATGAACACAGACTCCGGTTCATGAAGCAGGATGACTGAACTGCCTGCATAACTTTGCTAGGTAAAACAGGGACTGAAATAGAAACAGCTGTTCAGATAAAACTCACAGTTTACAAATTATCCAGCACTGAGAGGAAGCTTTCAGCCAAACAACACAGAGACTTGGCTTGCACACTATATGCTCATCATTCCTTGTGTGTTTGTTTAGGAGTGGTCTAGAAAATAAGATCCAACCTGCAGGTCTGAGGCCATTGCACCTCTCAGTGTAGAAGCGCCTGTCATAACCATTGCAGTAGTTCCAGTCCTTCTCCTGGTACTGCAGCCCGTCTGCAAAGGTAAATGTTCCCTGGTTTGGAAGGACATACAGACCTGTGAAGTATCCTTATAATTAAGTCTGCATAATAAAAAAAACACACCTACCAATGATATCTTACAAGTAGATAGTGAGGGTTCTCTTTGCCAGGAAGCTGTAATATCGGTATCCTCCACATTCCCAGTGAAGTGTTAGTAAAAGAAACGTAACGTGTGCGCCTCAAAGCACTGAAAAACCCAAGATAATGCACAGATCTCACTGATGACAGTTATCATAGGGAGTATTGCTGCAAACTGCTGTATGCAAGGTCTGGATCTGGGTTATTCTGCATACCCCAGGCATGGTTTCTGGAAAGATGAGTTGAAGCTGTGGTATTCAAATGTCAGTTTTGAGTTCTCTGAGAACCCAAAAGAATTTAAATTTCCCTCCATTGTCTTTCGATTGACGCAGAACTCTCGGTTATGAATATCTCCAAACCTCAGCAGATAAAACCAAAGCTGTCTGCATAGATACATATCTCAAGGAGAAAGTGGAAAAATATGCTTTTTGGTATTTTGGGTGAACTTTATGTATCCTCAAGGGATGATGCAAGAAATGCACTGTTTGTTGTTTGTGCTTTGGTGCTCTGTATGCTCCTCTTTTCTGCCTCTTTTTTCCCTCATCCCCCCCAACCAGTCACAGCAGATGGCGGCAGACGGCCGCCTGTTTCGTTTTCTTTTGTTTTTTACAGCGTTACATTTCCTACACTTTCCTGCCACGGAGTTTGGGCATGCACGTACGTCATTGTCATTAGACACTCTCACAAACAAGATCACGGTTTAGTAACGCAGTAATGTGGCGTGCCTACAGGAAAGTAACAGTAATCTAATTACTTTTTTGCCATAGTAATCCCTTACTTTACTCGTTACTTAAAAAATAATTACATTACATGTTGCTGGCCATCTCTGTACATAAGTCATAATCTCAGGTAATTATTAAGTTTGAGTAATCAGTAAGTCAAAAATTTGAGATACCTAACTTGAAATTTTCAGATAACCAGAAATCTGTTGTGTTTGTGATGTTACACTGCCTTGCCAACAGTACAGTGTACCAGCCATTATAAATGCTGATACCAACAGATCGGAAAATAGCTAATATAGGCCAATAATGCTGGGCCACTAATAAATCGATCTGGCTCTATACTGTACTCCTGCTTAAGTGTATCAGTGACTAAACTGATTTGTCTAACAAATGATTTTAGACCTTTCCAATATGTAATTGGTGTGAGAAATTCATGACTCAGAAATCAGATTTGAATCACCAAAAGTGGAAAAAATCCTCAAAAAATAAAAACCTAAAATGTGAAACAAACAGTAACCCAAAAATACGGCACACAGGGAATTCCAACAGACACTCTGATAGTGAATAAATTGAAGACAGGACTACTCATACACAGACGGCTGAGTAGGAAACAGTTTGAGAATGAGGCACAGCTGAACACAGCTAACAAAGGCGATAGGACTCATGGACAGGAACTAAAACTACGAGAAAACATGAGAGAAAACTAACCTTTAAAGTAAAACAGGAAGTAACATGAAACGTGAAAACAGAGAGGACAAAAACACGAGCACAGAAAGATGAGACAGATGGGGAGGTGGGGGAACTTGGGGGATCTTGGAGTACTAGTAAAAGAAGCAAAAGTATGAAATGAAGCACAGGGTCAAAAAAACTGTGACTCATCACTAGGACTGTACGGCATGTGTATGGGTCGTAATGCTGCAGGATCTTCCCAGGGGCATGGCTGCTCCCTGGTTTCTCGTGGTTCCCTGGTTTTCAAACCTGCTCTTCATCGATTAAGACCAGATCATACAGCCACTTTCTGTCTGAGTGAAAGTGTGTCATGCTTACTCACAACCTTTGTTTAGTTTTTGCTCCCATGACTCTCTCTGTGCTCTAGAGCCCTTTTTGTGTGCCAGCCAGCCACATTCCTGACACATAGCCTCTCTGGGCTCCAAACCTTAGCTCCTTGAAACCTCCTGGCCTGCTCTCTCTCCACTGCTAGACGCAGTCTCAGCACCTGCCCATCTCTAACTAAGGCTGCAAAAAAAAATCCTGAGCGCCTGTATTCTGTGCTCTTCTTTTTTTTTTTTTTTTTCACATTTGCCAGTTCTTTCAAAAAAGCTAATTTGTAT
>VURO01003598.1:6981-19871 GCA_015108175.1 Pelvicachromis taeniatus | reverse complement strand
CTATGAGGGGTGGGGTTGGTTAAGGTGAGAGAGAGAGTCAGAAAAAAGGAGGAAGCGAGAGGCTAAACAGTGAGAGAGCATTCATTCATCAGGAGATGAGACTGAGCTGGCTCAGCAGAGAGGCCGAAGGCGCATCAAACAAAACGCACGCACACGCACGCACGCACACGCACGCACGCACGCACGCACACACGCACGCACGCACGCACATTTTGAAAGTTAAGCATGCAGAAACCCTGTAAAGACTTTAAAGACTGTATTAGTTTAGAGTTGTTTACACTCAACTAACTGACAAATCAAAATTCCACGATTATTTATTTATTCTTTGTGATATCCATTCTTGTCATGATTGCTGTTTTTTGTGCGGCCAGGATGAAGTCTGACTCTCGTCCAGTGACATGAAACCAGGGAGCTCCATTCCCCCTGGAAACCTGAATCGGGCAAGTGCTTATGAAAACAGAGGGATCATCAATTATATGATGACTGTGGGAGAATTTCTCATTTAATTTAGTCAAAACAAATCGAGTCAGTAACAATCTGAAAACCCATCAGTTAGTCTGCTGCTCTAATCTCCAGGTGCAATGGCCAATTATTGATACAAGCATAGCCAAAGACCTTGTATTATTTAAACGGACCCAGAAGCAGACAACACGAAGAGACAGGAACTTGGTTAAACAAGTGGTGAGCCCTTTATTCAGGCTGAAACACGGGGGTACAAAGATGGGGAAACAAAAACCAAGGTCTCAATCTAAACTGGGAAAGAGCGCAACTAACCAGCAAAGCACTGGGACGGTGGAAAAACTAGGAACCGGGAACACAGGGAGACGACCTGACAAAGAACAAAGGAAGACAGAAGACTTAAATACACGCAAGGGCAATGAGGGAAGTGGAAACACATGGAGAACACAGCTGATACGAATTAGACACTGACAAGACCAGGGAAGCAAAACTAAACACACTGAACATGGAACGCAAGACTTTCACAATAAAACAGGAAACAAAGGAACACAGGACGAGCTTGACAGAGGAGTGGAGGAAAGACAGACGAGAGGGAACAAGAGGGAGCACGAAAGAGAGAGAGGAGACGAGAGAGACATGATGGGCCGGGGAAACATGGAGGGAAACAAGACACGAGGACTCACACAAACACACATCAACACAGACACACCAAGAGGGACACAAAGGACAAAGGCACAAGGGGAATCTAAAAGAGGAAGAAACTAAACAGGGAATATAAAAGACAGACTAACTTAAGACTGAAGACCCCTAAAACATAAACCACAATACAAAATAAGACCAAAACACAGGACCTCAAAAACACAGTGACTCAGGACCATCACACAATCAGCATGCTGTGCTGCTTTGCCGGTCTGTGTCCCTCATTCCGGTGTCCTTGGTTTGCTTTCAGTTTGAACTATGTTGTCATTTTCTAAAGACTGCAGCAGCTTTGAATTAAAAATAAAGCTCATGTTTTCTTCCTCTCACCGAGTTCTTCGTTCGCATTGCAGGCTCACAGTCATAATTTCTTGATAACATTTAGAAATTATTAAGAAATATAATCTTAGCATAGTGGCTCACAAACCCTCTGAGTATTACAATTATCCAGAGAGATGCTGCAGTTCAGAGCAGAGTCGTCCTACAGTAGATTAGCAATCAGCATCTGCAATATTACACTACATTACACCCTCTTTAGTCATGCTTGCACACACAGACACTTATGACATCTGATGATGCACACACGCCTCTGCTTCCACTGTTTTAGTCCAACTTCCTCATTTCTCCTTTTGCACAATCAGCGGCTCTCTTGCTCACTGCACATCTCTATGCAGTCGTCTTCCATCAAGCATGTTACGGTAAGTACTGTCGTTAGCCTCTGACTGTAATCTTCTACTCATGAAATAGCCATTTACAACAAATGATGATTAGCCATGATTGGTGGGGCGCACAGCAGTCCACATGTTAAAATGTGAAGAGGTTTTTTCCTTGGGGTGAGAAAAGACAGCTTTGCAAGAGTTTCGTGTACACGGGCGGTCATCAGGAGACTCGCGCCTCGTGGCTGCTCGCTCGTTTATTTAAAATCAAACAGTTGCATAACTTCGCTGGGTGTTGCTAAACAGTACATCAAAACCGCTCCTTATATGAGTTTGCATCAAAACAGTTCCTTATATGACTTCTCTGGCTGATTAAACTCTTCTGTTTTTTGTAAAAACTGATATACACCAGCTTTTGGCCTTCAAGAGTTCAACTCCTTCTTTTCATGCTGGCAGACTTCCTAGGAAAGGAACACAATGTTTTTCATGTCTTAAATGCAGCCTTTAAAATGAAGATGATATCATATGATAATATTCAGTTTTTCATTCTAACAGACACCAATGTGTGCAACAGGAAAAGTGGTCGTACAGAGCAAAACCAAACCCTGGCAGCAAAAGGCAAAAACAAAAAACGACCCACAAATGGAAAGTAAATCAACTGGGAACACAAAGAAGACAACCTGGTAGCTGACAAGAGAGAACAGGGGATAGTATAAAATGAAAACTGAATGTAGGTGAATCTGAATCTGGGTGGCGGAAGCAATAAAAAGCAGAGAAAACTGGCAAAGACAGGAAGTGAAAGTGACAGGAGTGCAAAGATGCCAGGAAATACAAAATAAAATTGGACATTTAAGTGGGCTAAACAATAACATGCTCACGTTGAAGGGTTTTAGAGCACTTTATGATGCATACCATTTTAGTAAAACCAGTAAGATCTAATAAGATGAGTATCACATCGTCATTGTTTCATAGTATCAACTGTCATCTCCTGGGGAGGTTTCCTTGCATCTGCAGTTATGGTCAATGAAACGGCAAACAGGAGCAAGATTGATGTGTTTTCTGTCTGCACTGATTAGACACATGCAGCTTCCTCTTTAAACTAATCACAGCTACACTGATAGTTTGACACTGAGCCATTAATTATCTGCTAAGAATCAACACAGGAGTGAAGTGGCTCCTCCTGCGGTTTCTGTGGTTGCACATTAAGCACCAGGAGACGGAGTAATCCACAACGAACAGTTCGGCAGCAGCTGTTCACTTCCTGTCTTCACCACAAATGACCTTTCCATTGAAGAATCGCAGGACCATGAGCATGTGGGTCAAAATGAAGGAGGAGGTTTGGGAGCGCACCCAAACTCTGAGTTTTTGAAAGATTCTGATAAACTTTAAATTTCATATATCTTTAATTCAATTCAATTTTATTGATACAGCACCAAATCACAACAACAGTCGCCTCAAGGCGCTTTACATTGTAAGGTAGACCCTACAATAACACATACAGTGAAAAACCCAACAATCATATGACCCCCTATGAGCAAGCACTTTGGCGACAGTGGGAAGGAAAAACTCCCTTTTAACAGGAAGAAACCTCCGGCAGAACCAGCCTCAGGGAGGGGCGGGGCCATCTGCTGCGACCGGTTGAAAGACCCTGCTGCCCACACCTGAAGTGGTGATGCACTGACTAAGATAAAGAATAACGTGATGTTACAACAGCCGAAGAAAATTATACTTGATCGCTTTCCCAAAACCACGGATTACTTCCACATTTCATCTTCATTGTGTATCATTTTATCGTTCATTCATTAGTATTTTATCTGGGGACTATATGGGGATTGACTCACTCAAGCGGCCATTGCAGAAACTGCAGCTTTTACCGTTTCCACACTGATGAGGTTGCAGCAACTCAACAACTGCATGCTGCATAAAGAAACATCAGCACAGGCCATATCAGGAATCTGGCTCAGTGGTCACTGTAGTTGTGTTCCCAGACATGTAACATGAGTGAAACACAAATTGCTGTATAGTATAGACAGCTGGATTAATTACAGCCTGACCGTCTGCTCCAGCAGGTGAATGTGAGACTGACGAATGAAAACCTTTGGCTCAGACTTCTCCTGTATGATGTATGAAACCCTGTGACGAGTGCTGCCATTCCTTTTCTATCTTTTAAAGGCGGCTCAGTCCTCCCTCGCACTCAGGCTCTATTCTCCCCTGAGCCAATCACAGCAGTAAATGACAAATCAATGTTTAATATCAATAAGTAATTTGTGCTGAAAATGACAGGGCAGGCTGAAGATTTTATTTCAGCCATATAGGTTTCACAGCAACAAACCCTGTGTGAGTTTCCAGGAGAAAGCGCACGAGGAGGACATTAAACACTGCAGAAAACCAAAAAAAGCTCATTTGTCTTATTTTGTACGCCCTTTCTCCCGTTTAGTTTCAGAGCAGCTGCCAGATTTTCCAAGTAAATCAACCTTGAAACTACATAAACTGACAAAAGCTGAAACGATTTTAGAGTGGCAGCACTCAGTGAACTGCCAGCGTACTGAGGAAACACCACAGTGACTTTAACTTCATTTAACTTCTTAAAAGCCAACAGTTAATTTAAAAAAAGGTCATTTCACTGTTTTTTCTGGGCATCGAGATGGAAGAGGGTGAGAGGAAGTCAAAACTACCTGCACACTCTGTCACACTACACACTGCTGCTTTGAGAACAAAACCTGAGCTTGTTTAATACAGTGGAAATGACACAGCTGCATTCAACCATGCCTCTACTATTTCCACTAATTCAAAGTTTTGCATTCCCAAAATTGTCACTTTGAGATTTTTGTGTTTGTTAGTTGAGCCTCAAGAACAAAATATATGTAGACAGGATCATCCTGAATTGTTCATTTCAAAGCCATTGTGTAGTTCTATAGAGATAATTAAACAGTTTATCATAAAGGGGAGATTAGGAAAGCCAAATTGAAATGACTCACACAGAGTGTGTGGAAACGCACAAAGACAAAAACTGTAGAATTCAACAAAAGTATAATAAGACACAGATGGACTAAATACTAGAGTCTGTCTCTCTAGATGCTCTATCATACAGATCAGTGCAGTCTCGAGTGCTTCAAGCACTCAGTTCCTCTCCTTGAACCCTCTCCGTGCTCCCTGCCTCCAAATGTGAGAGGAGGAGGTGAGGAAGCGACACAAGCAGAAAGACATTTAATAAAAAAAAAGTGAGACATCCTCCTGGAAGCCTCATTTGTATTTTATGATCACAGATGTAACAGTTTTCATGATAAGATTTATATTTGAGGCTACTTTACTTACATTTACAAGCTATAAATGTATCATCAACAGAACATAAACAGAAAAGTGTAGAAGTGACGAGTTTCTTCACAAAGTCGATCATCTTAAATAACATTTCATGAAAACAATGAACTGGTTGTTTAGGGAGTCCCTCTCCTGCCACCCACCCATTCATTCATCCGTCGGCCCTCGTTTGTACCCCTTCTTTTTTTCCACTGAAGGTAAAAACACGTCTGGAAAGGATACAGCTGTGCACCCTCAATTAAAAGCACATCCTTCAGCACAGCGTACTGAGATTCATTTCCTGTTTACAGGCAGGAGGATGGGGGACAGAGCACACATTAGAGAAAAGAAAAGCCCACTAACAAAGGTGAGAAAGGAACAAAATGAACAATGTATGTACACTTCAATGTAGCACACAATGTACACTATACTTGACTCATGTATGGTTCTGCTAGAGGTTTCTTCCTGTTAAAAGGGAGTTTTTCCTTCTCACTGTCGCCGAAGTTCTTGCTCATAGGGGGTCATATGATTGTTGGGTTTTTCACTGTATGTATTATTGTAGGGTCTACCTTACAATGTAAAGCGCCTTGAGGCGACTGATGTTGTGATTTGGCGCTATATAAATAAAATTGAATTAAATTGAATGTATGCACTCAGTTTCAACAGAGCAGTGTTGCTTCAAATCAAACATGGCAAGTTGTGCAATGATCTGAAATCACAACTGCAGCATTTGACTCTGATTGTGGCGCTAGCTGCTGAATGGTTCACACTGACTTCTTTACAACTGTTGAACTTTGACCACACGCAGTATTTAACCAACACATATAAACACCAAGCAATGATACGTAAGTACCATCAGTGTCTGATAAAAATGTGCCGCTATTCACATGCTAGCTAACATCAGTGCAACGTTTGATCCTCATCATTAAAATCGACTGGTGGCTGCTTTCCTTACACTAGCTAGCCTGGACAGTGAAGCTGAGGTTGAGGCGTGTATGAAGTATGTCACCATCCATATGAAATGTGGATATGCATGGAAGTATGCGATCTGAGATGCAACAATGTAACCCTCACATAGAGCGACAAAGACACAGAAACAGCTAGGCGCTTAGAGAAACGAGTAAGAAATGCTAAACGCGTTGCTAATAAACTGACGTATAGGAATTTAAGCAGGACTCAAAGATTTGTTATTTTGAGCTTTTTTCAACATAATGTGAGTCTTTAAATGGTGCATTTTTTTTTTTTTAACACAATGTAAACTCAATGTTACAATATGTTGTTGAATTACTGGGTAGCACGGCAGCACGGCGGCAGTGGTTAGCACTGTTGCCTCACAGCAAGAAGGTCCTGAGTTCAATGCCACCATCAGGCCGGGGTCTTTCTGTGTGGAGTTTGTATGTTCTCCTGTGTTTGTGTACTTCCTCCCACTGTTCAAAGACATGCAATTTGTGGGGATAGGTTAATTGAAAACTCTAAATTACCCATAGGTGTGAATGTGGGAGTGACTGTGAGTGCAAATGGTTGTCTGTCTATCTGTGTGGCGACCTGTTCAGGGTTGCCTCTCGCCCTAAGACAGCTGGCGTTCAGCCCGCGACCCTAAAAAGGATAAGCGGCTGCGAATGGATGGACAATGTAAACTTGTATCAGTGTGTAAACCACAGAAAGCCAGACGATGTGGAGCTCCTGCAGGTCTGCTGGGCCAAAGTCATGTTAAAAGCTAACATTTGTGAGATATCTGGTAAAGGCTCAGAGAGCAGTAACTCAGGGACAGTTATCCAGGACACCACTCCTGGATACTTTGAAAATAGTCAGCAGTCTGACAGACTTGTCTCTGGTCTTTTAAAAGCAGAATGTATTAGCTGTGGCAGCAATACACTTCCAGAGGAGCGAGGCTTTACTGTCCCTGGAGCTTTTCTCCATCTATTTCTATCCTCTCTCTGCCTCTCAGCCCATCACCTTCTCTCTCACTTCAGCCTTTTTCTCTCAATGTTCATTTTCTAGTACGCAAACAATTTTTCAGAGTAATTGTCCTTCAGATGGCCGGCCGTCATTTTACTGTCACCACAGAAATCCTAATCCAAAGTTTGAATGGTGAGTGGATGATGAAAAAACAGAGATGGCAAAACGCAGCAGGATACAATCCATAAATGAGAAAAGAGTCTTTCAGTCGGCAGATAAACAAACCACCTGGTGCTCTCCCAAACACTCACTCTTACACTCGCCTCACGACAAAGCTTTCCTTTCCTAATAAGTCTCCTCTTCATGTGAAAGACTATTTTGATCTCTTAGCCAGTGCCAGAACATCATGTGATCTAGATTAAAAGTGTTTGAAGTGTTTGGACTTTAATCTAAAGCTCAGAGGAAGAGACCACTTTGTCTAATGAGGTCAAGAGTTTACAAAAAGGACTTTCTCTGTCTTACCCACACTGGTGTCTGGCCTCAAGGAGCTCATGATCAAGTATTTTCTGATCTGGTTTCTAGTTCTTAGAAACTGTGTTTTGGGAAAAAAAGCCTTTTAATTTTGAAAATCACTTGTCGTTTCTGTCACTGTGCTTGGTGTTCCCATGTTTAGTTATTTCCTTTTATTTTGATAGTCTCTTGTCTAGTGTTTGCTGTATTCAGCCTTGCTTCCTTGACTTTTTTTCCCTGATTAGTTTCAGCTGTGTGTCCTGGCGTTTCCCATTTCCCTAATTACCTTGTGTGCATTTAAAGCCTTTGTCTTCCCTCAGTTTTTGCTTTTGTTGTTCTGTTCTTTGTGGAGCGTGTTGATTTCTGCGCACACACGCTGACTCGTACGGTCGAGTTAATTAATTTTTTTAAAAAGCCATTATTTCTTTTGTCGCTGAAGTCCATCAGGTGACAGGAAACAAAGTCCAGACAGGAGATAAATGAGGGGAAACTCACAGGCTGACAAACAGCCAGTACAACGTGACGAACAAATGAGGAAAGACACAGTCACACACAAGGAAATGGGAAACGTTGTTTACCTTTCCATTACATATAAGGCATCGTTTGGTGATGGTGCTGTGGCAGTATTAGTTGGCAGGAAATAAAAAAACTCAGAGTTTAAAGGGTAAGGAGGTTGGAGTTTATCATTATGTCTTCCACTCACCCATTAGTTTAGTTTTCAGTCTCTTTTGAGTTTAACTTGTTTATGAAGGCTTAGGTTTAATCCACAAACTTAAACTCAACAGTGACATGCTATAAAGACTGGAGCAGCAGCCTGCACGTGTGATATCTGTGCTGATGTCAGACAGCTGGGCCACACTGTGCTTTCAAAAGCATGATTAAACGATACAATTATTTTTAATTTAGTCTTTGTGGCTAGGGAAGGACAATTATGTAATCTTCATAGTAATTAACTAATGATTAGGTTTCATTAAATGTATCTGTTTTGTATTTGGGTCAGCCCTCATGTGCTCTGTCACCTCGCTTGGCTCTGATTTCTAAACCTGGATAAATGGCCTGGTAATATGACGTGCACTAATGGACGTGTGAAACGTTAACATTTGTGCGTTAAACTGCGACTGAATCCACATAGACTCTAAAATGCCCAACTTTATGGCACAAATAGGCCCTGTGACCTTCCCCTTCATGACTCTAAGTGGGTAATTTATTTAAAACCGCCGTCTAATTGATCGATGCTGTGAAATACCTGTCTGCTACACACCGATCTGAGCCACTGAACTGAACCTGACTGTGCTTCAGTTTCCATTTGAATTATGAGACTGATGGCCTGCATGATATGTGTGTTGTTGGATTGCACCCGTACAGTTATAATAACCTGTGCACTTTATGAAGTCTGCATAGCAACCAAGCCTCCTGGCTAACCTAGCGCTCCACTCTGTCCTGTATATGTGGTAAATTATGGATGTGAATGTTTAAAATATGAAATAAGAGCAGAAGGGCCAGATCCATCTCTTATCAAGGTTATTCAACCTTCAACTAAAAGTAGCCGTGAAAAAGCGTTAATGTAATAATGTAATTCTTTTTACACGAAGCTTTTCTTAAGAGGCATTGACAGATGTGTATATTGAGATGTTAGATGTCTACAAAAGTGTGAGTTTTGATACACTTTGATACCTGTACGTATTTTCCCAAATCTTGCCTCTGACATATTTCCTTCATACATAAATAATTGATTATTGCACTCACATTCACACCTGTAGGTAGTTTAGAGTTTCCAATTCACCTATCCCCACTAAGTGCATGTCTTTGGACTGTGGGAGAACCCACACAAACACGGGGAGAACATGCAAACTCCACTCATAAAGACCCCGGCCTGATGGTGGGATTGCGCTCAGGACCTTCTTGCTGTGAGGCAACAGTGCTAACCACCGTGCCGCCCCTGCAACCAAACGTCTCCACAAAATAAAAACTAACCTGAAGCAAGCAAACTCTCTCTGGAAACCCACTGAAAACAAAAAGTCACAACTAAATGAAAATAAAACCCAATTATTCCAGCAGACTTCCCTGAGTCCCTCACACCGCTGCTCCTTTAAGAAGAGGTACACACTGCTCCGTGTTGCATGATTTGGGCTTTGCTTAGTAAATATCAACAGGTTATGAACACTATTACCATGAAACGTTAGTATGACACCATCAGGACACAAATCAAATTCCTATTAATTTTTTTCCAGCTACTACACCAGCAGGAGCCTTTCCCAGCATGCATCAGAGGGCTAATTAATCAAAGGACGGCTCACAGCGAGACAACCAGTTTCGTGCACAGTGCTGTCACACCTTCACAACAAACAACACGGCGTCTGCAGGTCCCCTGGTCCCCACGCAGTCATGCTTAGTGATTATCCTCAAACTGTCACTGAAATCTGAAGCGATTGGGTTTTGTGTCCGTTTCAGAACTGAAGATTTTCACCTGTCTTTGTGTCACTGAAAATGAGTGACGACAAAAACTGCCCAGGGCACAAAGCAACATCAGTTTACTCGATTTTCTTTCACATGCCACGTCGTCCTCTGCACCACTTCTTCATCCCATTTACCAAATCAAAGGCAATTTGATGAGCGATTGCCCTTTGTCCGGCTACTCCGAAATATCAGCCAGAGCCAGCTGGCTGAGGCTCAGAGAAAACATTTCACTGCCGTAGATTCTGGTGACACTAATGTTTAGGAAGGAATGATTATAAAGTGTTCCTCTGAAGAAAATCAGCAGCAAACCTGCAGCCAGGGATGTTTACTAATGGTGCGGCGTTTGTGTGCAAGGGGAGAAAAATGGCTTTTTGTGCATCTGCGTGATGTTAGCACTATCGCTAACTCATCAAAGGAGCAATATCAAAAGAAATAAAGCACGGAGAATGTCTTACTTTCTATTAACTGTGAAACATGAAGGCTTAGCTGTCAATTTTTTTTTTATGTTAAGATCGTGTACACATATTTTTTTATTTCTGGACTCCATGACGAGTGGACTTGAGTCAGTCATAGTTTTAAAAAAGTTTTCTTTATCTTATAGAGGATCTTGTGCATGTTCTGTTTGAAAAAACATATTTTAGCTCCTCTGCCTTTAAGATAAGTTTCTTCTGATTGGCTGCCCCTCACAAACAGAAGGTCTGAACAGCTGATAGCATCTGCTAGTGGCCTTTTTGTGCTCAGTGCCAGAGGTGTAGGACACTTGTATGTGAAGTCCCATATATAAAGCAACTGCTCACCAGCAGGACAACTGTGCAGTTTGTGGTTTGCATGCTGTGTCCTTTTTGTGCCGCTGCAGAATAAAGCGTGTCGACTAAGAAATGACGTGGAAAGTAAATGTGTGAAGGCTAAAAATCAGGTGGGATGCTAGCTGTTAAAGTCTTTCCATAACCTTAACCATACTGTATGTACTGACAAGCAGGAGAATGGGAATTTTAAAACAATGACCTTCAGAATTATGATCTTTCTACACCAAATTTGCCTATTTTTGGTACTGTTATCTTTCCTGTGTGTGTGTGTGTGTGTGTGTGTGAGTGGGTGGGTGTGGGCGTGGTTCTTTGTTGGGAGGTGATGTCATCAGTGACTGGCAAAAGCACAAATTGAGACATCTGTGAACCAGCAGGACCTGAGCACACACAAGTGTACCCGCACATTCGTCAGGTTCTCACACTCGCTCTCCTTCTCGTGTCTGAGAAAACAAACGGAGCGTTTCTGATGTGAAACAGCAAAAGTAAAAAACCACTAAAAGCAGGGAAGCTGTGAAGTCTTGTGATATTTGTCCAGCAAACACGAACATGCTTCATGTGTGGGCCATCAGTACACAGCTACACACACACATTATGCTCGATTCATCATGACTGATGTATAAATCCATTTTTTTTCATTACACATATGCACACAAAACACTGTGAATCCATTTTATGCCCCAGACATCAATCACCATACGCCTGTATATGAACAATCAGTACTGTGATTAATGACCTGATTGGAGGAGAAGGGGATGAACACGTTGCTCTTGCATGCATATAAACCTTTCCTCTCTCTCTCTCTCTGTCTCTCTCTCTCTCTCTCTCTCTCTCCTTGTCTGTCTCATTCCTCGTATCTCGCCCTCTCTGTTTTATTAGACCTATAGACACTCAGAGGATCCTGGGATTGCTGGGAAACCTCAGCTGATGACTGTGTGTGCTGTTTGTGTGTGCGTGTACATGTTTAGACAACTTTGTGAGGACAAAAATTGGCAATGTACTATACTTGTGGGGACCAACAGTCACTTACGGGGACACGATGCCAGTCCCCACAAGTTCGAAGGTATTTTTGAGACTCAAAATGTGGTTTTAGTGTCAGGGTTGCAATTAGGTTATGGTTAGGGTTCGGGGAAGGGTCAGGGTTAGCCATTCAGTTTTGATGGTTAGGGTAAGTGGCTAGGAAAAGCATTATGTCAATGGGATGTCCCCCATTGACATAATGGATAATGGATAGGTGTACACAAGTGTGTGTGTGTGTGTGTATTTCAGTGTTTCACTTGCAGACTTTCAGAATCATTTTAAAATTTCCAAAATTTGGGGGTTTACATGCACACACTAGTGTTTCTCACAGAGTTAGTGAAGTACTGACGGGCACAGAAACGGAGACGCACCCACACTTTTTTAAAAGAATCGAAACACAACAACATACCTGCTTTCTGTCAATAAATAAAGGAACACTAATCATCTGCCTCTCCAGTAAGCTCCTCGTCCTGTGGATGAACTCCAGCTGGTCTTGGATGGATCCTTGTTTTGCTCTGCAGCCTTTGTGAGCTCAGCACAAGGCTGCCAGCTCTCCACCAGCTGTGGAACGAATCAGAACGGTTGTTGCCAGATGCAGAACAAGATGTTCGACTTGGAGTTTGTCCAAGTGGGGAATGAAAGGCTAGAATCAACTGACTGACACTGACGGCCACCACAACATTATACAGAGCAGAATAAGTGTGGGGAGACTGAAAGTAAAAAGTATAAATAAACTGCAAAATATCCTCAGGCAGCCAAGTGTTGTAGTGAGCAGTGTGCTGATCAGCCACAACATTAGAACCAGCAGCGTAATGCTGAGTGTTTCCCCAGAGGACCTCTGAGGGGACGCCTGGTCTGCAACAACACCGAGGTGGGTGATGTGTTGCAAAAAAACATCTACACGACCTTTCCAGAGATTTAACACAGCACCGTATTGGTTAATATTTTAACACTAAAAAGAAAACTACAGTAATGTGCAATATTAACGGCTCCAGAAAATTACAAACCCAAATAGACCCCCCCCCCCCCCCCCCCCCCCCCACACCACCCAAAAAAAAGAAAAAAAAAACAAAACCCAAAAATCTTATTTAGG